>JAQBSW010000750.1:0-172030 GCA_029291075.1 Eudiplozoon nipponicum | reverse complement strand
TTACGTGCTTACTGGCGACTCATCAATAGGAGCCGGTATTACGCCCTTTAACCACTATATATTTGGGTGTGGAATGTGGAATAATAGGACGGTACAATCTCCTAGGCGAATGTGTAAACCTATAGTAGTGAAGCTAATATATAATGTCAATATAATGTGACGAAAATGCGACTTCAACGCTAACTCAGTCTATATAATATATATTCTGAGTCTGTTAAGGATATTAACACTATGGCTATTGTGTTGGTAACCGATAACAACACTATAGTACCGAAAAGGTACATGGTACTAATACTATGTTTGCAGAGACAGTACATTGTACTAACATGATGGATATCAAAGTATGTTATAGTTCGCCGAAATTGAGAACTGCAGCTTTTTCTGAACACCTGTTACTCCAATAAATCCATACACTCTAGCCTTGATCGACATCAGTTATCAAATTTCGCGGTAAGCATGGCATCATTGAATTCAAAATATAGCAGTTAAATACTGCTTGTTGCGGAGAACTATTATATATGCAAGTATGTATTAGATGTTGTGAACCTAGTAAAAAATTAGTTTAGTTGTGACCAGAAGGATAAACCAAAAACAGCATGAACGGAAAGTATAATCTCATGCACACTCGTTTCCAAATTAATTATGTTTACAGGTGTTTTTCTTAGCAAACAGGAAAGAAAGTTAAATATACAATTTTCGATTTTGTTATGCGCATCTAGAAAAAAATTGTTACAAATAGGACCCGAAGGATAAACCAAAGACACCATGAAAAGAACGTATAATCCCATGAACATTCCTTTCATACTTACTGGGGACTAAACAATAGCAGACGGTATTTCGCCCTTCACCCGCCATATATTTTGGTGAGGATTGTGGGAACAGTGAATGTGGTCCTCACTCAATAGACATAGTGTTGGGCTGACTTTGAAATCGCATTGTCGAAGTCATTGTATGAAGTTAGCTTCAATACTGCAGGTTTACACATTCTTATAGGAGATTTTAGCGTCCTATTTTTCCACATTCCACAGCCAAATATATAGTAATTAAAGGGCGAATTACCTACTGATGAATCGCCAGTAAGTACGAAATGAATGTGCATGAAATTATACTTTCCGTTCATGCTGACATCGGTTTATCCTTCTGGTCATTTTTGAACTAATTTGTTACTAGGTTCGCAACGCCAAATAAAAAAATACATATGTAATAGTTCTCCACAAAAATAGTCTCACGTTCGCTGCTGGCAGCATTGACTAGGCCAGTGGAGTGCCCAAGTCTAAACGAAACGATACACTATTAGGTGAATTTAGTTTTGTATATTATTTGTGTGATATTTACAACTAAAGATAATGTAATACTTCGTTTTGATATTTATATATATATATATATATATATATGTGTGTGTGTGTGTGTGTGTGTGTGTGTTTCGTGAGCTTTTTTGGGAGAGTGTGTGTAATGTGTACCTGCAAGTGTATTGTGCATGTATCCCTTCGTATATATATATATATATATATATATATATATATATATATATATATATATATATATATATATACTGTAAATTCATGGAATATTTTTTCCTTATATAACATTTTTCATTGTTTGTTTTACTTATTACAAGATATTCTCAACATCCAGTATATATATGTGTGATGAACATTTTGTTAACTATAATTTAAATATTTCTGCAGCTGATGTCTTTAAATTAGGAAAAGCCTTTTAGGCAAATAATTGCCTCCCAATTTATCTTTAGTCGGTAAATACCATGCTAGGAAGTAATTACTTCAATCGTACTCCAAAGTTTTTATGAAAGCAAACAATTTTAATAAATTTATTACAAAGTTTGAGTACACGAGAAATTTTATGTTCCTTTTTACGGTAATTATTCAATCTGTTTAGTTTTCTCGAACTAATCAGAATTCACCTGGCCAGATTTTATTAATTTTCTTAAGTACCAGGTTGCTATACACCATTTTGGTGAAATCTGAAAAAAAAATTTTTACAATTTACGGGCTTGGTACGTTTATACGTATTAAGTTGGCTTTGTAATTTCATTCTCGAAGACATTATATGAAGGTAGCCCTATTACAGCTTGTGTAAGAATTCATACTACAGAATTTATCTTTCAACTGTCACACATTTTTTGCCCAAATACACAGTGAGTAGAGGGCGTATAACCGGCTCATATCTATTGCTGGCCAGTATGTGCGAAATACATGCGTGCACAAGATTATACCTTTCGTTCATTTTGATTTTGATTTATCCTTATGGCACGTTTTTGACTAATTTTTAAAAGATTCGCAATACCATATACACATTGACGAATATTACAATTCTACACAGGCTTTTATTTGAATTAGTTTTTAACGTTTGAAACAATTTTTTTCCAATATATATATATATATATATATATATATATATATATATATATATATATATATATATATATATATATATATATATATATATATATATATATATATATCTTACCTCTCAGGCACTATGCCTGAATGTAAAAATGTATTCTGAATTACCAATGATATATATCTGTAGATAAACGGAAAAGAATAATTATTATCATTTCTGCTTTGTATTTCAGCTATATAGTAGTCGACAACTGCACGATGATATATTGCGTTAAATTATCTTATAATGGGCATTCAAATAATTGATAAATATTTTCTTTCGGACTAATTGAAGCGTTTTTAAGTTATGAAATATTCGTCGCCTAAACTTAATTTCCATTATAATCTATAATATATATACTTTTTCTTTGCCGTGACATTCTGAATCCCACTGTCAGTTTGCTATCGTGTCATATATTACGACATAAATGAGGTTCATATTTATTTAATTAAACTCAAAAACATCAACTGCAGGAAAAATTGAAATGCATTACGCAAATATTATCAATACCTTTAGTTTTCTCATTCTTATTAAACATTTATTTCCTTTCGAATCTTGCGTACAATTTTTAGGGACTGTGTGATTTGTTGATTTCAATTTGTGAAATATATTTTCTGCTTTTGGGGTAAGCATTCATTTTGTTTGGCCATATCACTGTTATATTTTCCTCCATGTATGCAATAATTAAACTTTTACTTAAATTGTAAAATCGCACATTCAATAAGCTAAATCCCTGAATATTTCACATTTAACATGGATTTTGACATCTTTTGTGCGATTAACATCTAATGATCAAGCATATTCCATAGATATTCCCTAATAAAATTCGATGCTTTGTATATTTGTATAGAAAATATTAAATTTATTTGTTTTAATAGCGAGTTAGGCTATTAAAAAACAATTATCAATTGTGCAGTAGGTGTTTACAGTAATTTACATCAGGTTTGTCGACTTGACAAGAAAACTAAATCCAGCCATACGCACGTAATCGAGTCAAACTTTCTGGGTCATTGCCATAGCCAAAAAAAAAACAACATAACAAATAAATGATATATAATCAAAAGGGTAGTTCTCATTCATAATAATAATTTGGGCAGCACTGGAACCTTAACTACATCCGTTGCCGAACTCAATTAAGCAGAAAAATCATTAGTTTCTCATTAGTTTAAAAAATATTGGTCAACACATTTGCGGCTTTAACTTATTTAAGTTCTCTGATTGGTAAACAATTGAGTAATGTTTTTCTTAATTTTTCAAACTTGCGTCAAACAATCGAATGCATCTGATTTGTACTTTATCGCTGGAAAAATACAATATACTTTATGCTGTTTCTTCAATGATTGATTTTTGACCGGTGTTGTTGCATGTAGATTGATTCATCTAATGAAGAAGGCGGATTCTTCTAATGGTGAAAATTTGTGATAAAATACTCACGTATTTTGTTCGCTTTTACTTCGGTTCTCTTAAAATTAGGCTTCCGTGCCAATAAGGCAATTGCTTATTGACTTATATTGTAAGTCATACAAACTTGATTTAATTAAATACATAAAATATTTATCTGCTTTCAAAATTTTTGTCGGATATTGCTTGACAAATTTTACCTTTATGCAGGTGTTCTGCAGCTGTAAATTTTTGAAAATATCTATTCTAAACTGATTATCGATCCATTTTCTAACACTTGTTCTGGGTATTGTGTGATTGGTTGAACAAACAGAATAGACACCTGTAGTGGACAAATCTTGTTGAACCGCCATAAATTTCTTGCTTCAAACTGCCGTCTACTCAAACCAGCTAGTTGCCCCAAATCTAATTAAGAAAACAAGAAACCGGTAGTCAGCTTCATTCACAATATTTAGAGACTATAATAGAGTTTGTTTCTAACAATACATCAAATGATCTCAAAACATGACGGGTTATTAGTTCCTGTATAAACCAATTACAAGGAAGATCTTTAATCAGCTGACCGACATAAAATAGACAATAACGTGAGTAGGCAACAAAAGGCTTCTGCAATGCACGTTCACATATCATTGAAAAACGACTGGATTCATCTCGTTCGACGTGGTGAAGCGCATTCCTTCTTTTCTTCAATAAATAAAGGCCTGCTCAGGCATTTACCTCTACCGCATTGACTGATGTCGTCTCGATTTCATTCACCAACTTAAAGCACTTTAGATTCTAGCTGAGCGCCATTTGTAGTGGTCAACGCCATCGAAGTTTATCTGACTCGTTCTCGGTGCCTAGCTTCTACACTGCAGGCCCATTGCCTTCTAGCAATGGTACAGTAAACCAATCTGGCTTGAACGACAGCTACAGTCCAAATGAGGAAGTGGATCCATGTATATATATATATATATATATATATATATATATATATATATATATATATATATACCAAGCTCCACCAACACTATAGCTGTTTTGTCAGAACCCGATACCAACATTAAGCTTGCCTAAAATATTTATGTGGTTGTCGAATCGGTACATGTTACCACACACAATGGATATGAGTGTGTGCTTAATTTCACCGAAATTGAGAATTATAACTATTTCTGAACACCTGTTACCCCAATACCTCCATACATTCTGGACTTGATCGCTACCAATTACCTCTATTTCGCGGTAATCATGATGTCATTCAATTAATAATATAACAGTTAGATACTGTTTGTTACGGTGAACTAATATATATGCAATTGTGTTTTAGGTTTTGCGCGCCCGGTAACAAATTATTTTAAAAATGACCAGAACAAAAAAAATATAGTCAGGATGAACGAAAGCTATAATCTTATGTACACATGCGATACTTGCGTAAAGGTCACTCATTACTACTACGCCCCATATCCGATACCTATTTCGATAAGTAATGTAGGACAATTTGACGGTATATTTTCCTATATAAATGTGCATACTAGCGGTAATCGAGTTAAAGTCATATAAATCCTTCGGCTAATACGAATAATTGTTTTAATTTAAATTGTATTGCTTTCATTACAATACAACACTATTTCAATGTTTTCCTCTTCAACTTTCTATAGACATGTATAGATTTGGTGTGCTTACTGATTTGACTAACGTAGAAACGATACAGTTACAATTTTCTGTGTGCTACCAATTCAATGTAAATTTGCACTTAATTTTGGCTGTCATAGCTATAAGAGGTATACATTTTAACTATTTTTATAATTGAAATTTTTTATACAAATATAGTTTGTGCTTTATTATTTAATCGATTTCTCGTTTGTTAGGCTAATCTGATTTGCACAGCAAAACCACTTAAAACTTACTTGTGCGAACTTGGCTTACATGCTAAAATGTTTGATTTTTTTTCAATACACCATTTGTCTATTTATCATCTAAACAATTGTGCAGTGAAGCTATTTAAGGCAACAATGTTTTGCTATATTCAGTCTCTAAATCCAATTTTAAAGCCGCAACTTGTCTTACTTTACTTATTCATTGAGTCAGTGGCAGTCGGCTTAGCTAGATTGGTTTATCTATACCATCGAGAGGAGAGAATTTGACTCCAGTGTAAGGACTAGTCGACTATTTGATGGTGAGGCAACTGAAAGTCAAGCTGTTTCTATTTATTTTTTTAAACGCCAAGATTTCGAGAAAATTATACTTTTATGACGGAAAAATCTTGGCATAGTTTTGGAGCAAAAATCGAAAATAAGGCCAGTTGTAAATAATTCGCAATTTGAAAACATTGCAATTGGTCAATATTTGTGTTACATGTTGTGCAAAAAAGTGCACTGAAATAACAAAATTGCCAGCAAGGTTTATAAAAAATACAGAACTAACTTCGCTCTACGACAGTTCTAGAGAAGCTTAAAAGAGCGAAAGGAAGTAAACGTGCAAATCGCCTTTCAATACAGATTTTGGATATTCTTATTTTATGCTCCTTATCAATAAATGTAGCAAAGTTATTAAAACTAATTTCGGTTTCCAAATGTCGATGCATTTAACAGATCATGACACATAATCACGATTTTGTGAGGCGCAACGCGAATGCCACATTTGTTGGAAAGAGAAGATGCACTTTCCCGTCGGAATTTATTCATTTATCAAATAATCAAATATGTTGTCAAGTTTTCCGATTGCATCGCAGGTTAAATTCCTCTCATAAACAGTGAAAAATGCAAGTTCCTCCAAAGTAAAAATAAGGAAAAAAATTACTTTTTCTCGTTTTAATGAAAATGGTGAATAATACAAACCATCAGATTTGGCATTTCCATTCTGAAAAAACTGAGTTTATTAGGCGTTAAATAAGTAGATCACAAGAATGATTCTGAGGAAAGTTTAAAGTATCAATCCTTTCAAATAGTACGCTGCATAATTCTATTTATTACAATTGTCAATGTTTAAATAACTTTAGCTGGTAAAAATCTGAAAGCAAATGAACAATGAAGTTTGCGAGCTTAAAGTAAACACTAATCCAATTTTATGTAAACATTCGTCGAGCCACATAGCAAAACTACCGTCAGTCACACGTACCGATGCGACTTATCCTCCTGTGATCACCATCAGAATACGACTGAAAACTAATTTTGCTTTCCATATATAGGCATTATGGTTTGATCTTCGCTAGTCTGTTTTCCGTCATATTTTGATCATCACGTAAGAACGAAACGCGTCAGTACTTGTGACTCAGAGTAGTTTTTCTATGATGTTCGACGACCGGCTTGATGCAATCGGACTTGTGTTTACTTCTAGTTCGAAAACTAGCTTAAAAGAATTGCTACTATCACTCGTGCAATCAATGATAGACTACTTGCATTATATATATATATATATATATATGATGAAAGCTAAAAAGATTAATTTTCGTGACTGTATAGAAATTATCCGACAAACATTCATAGTCAGGTACAATGTTTGTGAGACTTATAGGGGCGAGAGCAGCTTATATGATTTTGTTTCATTTATAAATACACTGCAGTTTAATCGCCACTAGTCAGTTTGCCGTCTTAATCTAATGATAATTATGAAAGGGCGAATAGCGTGATCACGTGTGACTGTCGGTAGTTTTTCTATCGTGTTCGATGACTGGTTAAATACAATGGGATTAGTGCTTACATCAAACTCGCAAAATTGATTTAAAGACCAGTTTCCACCGCCCGTGCAATCAATGTTTTTTTTTGTTGGATTAACTATGAACGATCATCGGTTGCTATATTGTGCGACCGGTTAAATACAATGGGATCAGTATTTATGCCAAGCACGCAAATCTGATTTAAAGAATTATCACCACCCGCGCAATCAATGAGTGCTCATTTTTGTAGCTTATATACAACATCGAATGCTTCAGAATGTTATTTTCGTGGTTAAATAAACTGTGGCACGGGCATTTCCAGTTCAGTATATATTATGTGAGATTACGAGATTTCATAGTTGTGTGTATAATTCGCGGTTTGATCCTCGATATTTATTTCGCTGTCATGTTCTAACGATGATTGTGGAATGTAGAAACGCGTCAGTGTGCACGAATGGCGGTAGTTTTACTATTTCCTACGACTGGTTAAATTCAATGGGATTGATTTTTATATCAAGCTCTGAAATTTGATTGAATGAACAAAATTGATTAACCACTTGTTAATAATTGAATAAATTTCTAATCATCTTCTATAAGTCAGTCATGTTTACAAGTATTATATTAATCTTTACGGCGCGCGAAGTTAAATGAATTTTGAATTTCGCTTAGTAATAGCAAAAAGAGCTATAGAAAAATTACACCTGTTGTTTTTCACACACTTCGTTTACGTTACAACTAAAAAAAGCAGACATGTGTTGTCCATCTATTTAACAACTTAAACCAGATTTATAACAAAACAAGAAAGAAATATGAAAACATAGGGAGGGTGTGGAAAAAGTAGGGAAACCAATCAATTGCGTGTGTCGCCCCCAGTTTAAGCTCAATGACTTAACATGGTTTCCAGCTTACATAAATCCGGCTGCAATTTGTTTATTCATAAGGCTTCGAATGTTGCTATCTCCCTTTTATTATTGCATTTAGTTATTATTTTGAATGATACGTCTGGAGAACATACGTGTGATGTTTCAACGATGTATTGCGCAAATGCAGACGCGTATTCACCATTTGATTTAAACAGTGCTTGTTAAGTCGTTCTCTATTAGAAAATAACTGTCATTGATCGGCCTACGTTGATCGTCAAATTCTGCATGTATATTGGTAATTAATATTTCATGTTATATATATATATATATATATATATATATATATATATATATATACATGTTAGAGTATGGTATCTGGAAATAAATATTCATTGTCAAGAAAATTTTGTATTTATGTTGACTCAAAGACAGGATATTAATAATTTGTTTAAATTGTAAATGGACATATGCAGAATGTGGCAAAAATTCACCTTATTGAGAATATGTATACAAACGTTTGTCATTTACACGCCAAATTTTATTTGGTAAATCAATCTTAAATTTGATAATTTATGGAACATTGCATAATCATCAATGATTATACTCTCACGTACCTGTATTTTTACATTTAACTTAAAATTGGTTTTCAAACAATGGCCTTTTTATTTAAAGATTTTGCTTTCTTAAATGATTTTTAAAGCATAGACTATAGTTCACGTAAAAAATTCCAACAACTGGACGCAACGTTTATCAAATTGTTAGTAATTTATGCATTCTTCCAAAATTTTATATTTATGTTAACTCAAGGGCAGGATATTAATAATTTGTCTAAATTGTGAAATGGACATTATGCAGAATGGCAAAAAATTCTACCTTATTGAGAATATGTATACAAACGTTTGTCATTTACACGCCAAATTTTATTTGGTAAATCAATCTTAAATTTGATAATTTATGGAAACATTGCACATAATCCTCATCAATAGATTATACTCTCACGTACCTGTATTTTTACGTTTAACTTAAAATTGGTTTTCAAACAATGGCCTTTTAATTTAAAGATTTTGCTTTCTTAGTTGATTTTTAAAGCATAGACTATAGTTCACGTAAAAAATTCCAACAACTGGACGCAACGTTTATCAAATTGTTAGTAATTTATGCATTCTCCCAAAATTTTATATTTATGTTAACTCAAGGGCAGGATATTAATAATTTGTCTAAATTGTGAAATGGACATTATGCAGAATGGCAAAAAATTCTACCTTATTGAGAATATGTATACAAACGTTTGTCATTACACGCTAAATTTTGCATTTGGTAAATCAATCTAAATTTGATAATTTATGGAAACATTAAATATAATTCCTCACCAATAGATTATAATTTCACGTACCTTGTATTTTTACGTTTAACTTAAATTGTTTTCAAACAATGGCCTTTATAAAGATTTTGTTTTATTGATTTTAAAGCATAGACTATAGTTCACGTAAAAATTCCAACAACTGACGCACGTTTATCAAATTGTTAGTAATTTATGTATTCTCCAAAAATTTTAAGTATTTATGTTAACTCAAGGTGATATAATAATTTGTCTAAATTAGAAATGGACATTATGCAGAATGGCAAAATTTAATTATTGAGATTATGTATACAAACGTTTGTTATTTACACAAATTTTGTTTGGTAAATCAATCTTAAATTTGATAATTTATGGAAACATTGCACATAATCCTCATCAATAGATTATACTCTCACGTACCTGTATTTTTACGTTTAACTTAAAATTGGTTTTCAAACAATGGCCTTTTAATTTAAAGATTTCGCTTTCTTAGTTGATTTTTAAGGCATAGACTATAGTTCACGTAAAAAATTCCAACAACTGGACGTAACGTTCATCATATTTTCAAATTTATGTATTCTTCAAAAAATCACGCTTGCATGACTTCATTTTGACACGTATCTTTAATTTTTTCTTATCCTATATGCTTTTAAAAATTGACTTACATTCGAAAAAATCTATCGTATAGTCGAGCGAAAACTGTTTATAAAATCGTCTAATTTTAGAAAAATAATATGAAATTCAATTTATGAAGAAAAATGGCTTCGCAAAATTTGGCTGAATAATTTATTAATGACTCTATCGACCAATTGAACGCTTAAACAGCCTCTGAACAAGATAAATAAACAGTTATCGATTTTTAAATAGGCCAACCGTATCTCTTCAGTGTAAGCCGGTTTATTTATAAAGGTCATTTCCTGTACAACAAACAGTTTATAGTGTCATGTAGCTTTACTTCCTTTCGTCTGCTCATTTCTAAAACGGAGAAGTACAACTTTAGCTTGAATAAAGTTCAAATTATAAACACTCGAGTAGGAACACATTAGAACGCCGCTCCTTCTCTATTCAATGAAACACAGAACTTTCATGAGAAGGCGAGTAATTAAATTAGACACGCCATCCCCAATAAAAATAGAAGACTCAAACAAATATTTGTCAACTAGGGTAGTAGAGTAAGAATTTAGATAAATTTCATTAATGAAATATCTTTAATATTTCAATACATCAAATCAACCTTTATAAATCCATAGTCCACTATTGTCGAATTTGATAAATTCACAAAAAGCATTTCGTTTTATGAATACATGTCCGCTAAATTAAAATCCAAGAAAATATCAAATGCATGAACATGACAAATTTGCCTGCATTTCCCCTTTAGCTTAACGTATACTGTTAATAAATTATGACTCATAGCAGTTGAATCTGTGTATTCTGAAGTTAAATATGATAGGTCATAAGGTAAACTACAAATTCTAATTTGCTAGAGGTCCACATTATGACTTCATAAATAATTTTGTGGACGTGGGATATTGAAAAATCTTTATTCCATACGAAATCGTATTCTGCATGCGAGGTATGGTTTATTTTCTGCTACGCCTCAAAGATAGCTATTTTTCTCTTCAGAGCAAAGTTTGTGTGTGGTGGTAACAAATATTTAAATCAAGTATGTGAGCTTGAAATAAACACGAATTCCACTTGTCGTCGAAAAGCATAGCAAAACTACAGCCATTCGCACGCACTGACGAGATTCGACTTTCCATGATTATCATCCAAGTAGGACGGAAAAACTGACTAGCAAGGATCAAATCAAAAGGCCATATATGGAAGGCAAATAAGATATGTGGCTTTCACCACTAGTAGTCTCGTATTCATTGTACTCGACTAGATATGTCAGCTGCACAGTCTTTAAGCAGACATATATATATATATATATATATATATATATATATATATATATATATATATATATATATATATATATACGAAATTACCTTTTGTATCATGATCGCAAACTTGATTGAACATCGTTGTTTTCACCACCCACGCAATCAATCATTGTTTAAGTGTAGATAACTTCAATTCAATACATCTACCCTAGGTAGTGTGATTTCTGTTACTTGATGGTAAATTATGGCTCAGTATTAATTTTTTGTGTGCTGCAATAGATGTTACATTAGTCTTAGAAACGGTTGATTATAAAATTCTCACAAATTTGATTTAAAACGCTGCTATCCCCACCCGTCTAATTATTGTTTGTCTGAATGTTTAAACTTTCAATAAATTAATACTTCCAAATGTTCGTGATGTCTGTTATATTACGACAGATTCGGGTAGCTATTAGGATATTTAATTCTGATATAGGCTCTAACTGGAGGAAAAGACAAACAATTCTATAAGCTAGTATATAATTGTAAATTGTTTTTAGTTTGCGGCAGTGTAGCGTTTTGGATAGATTCACCAACATCGAAGTAGATGTGCCTCGGTTCGATACTCGTCCACAGCAAACATTTCTGGACTGTACTTGTAGGTTTCGCAATAAAAATGAAACCCGTCTGGTTGAAGTGTTTCCTTAGCTGCCGTTTAAAACGCTCAGATTATACTTACAAGTTTGTATAAAATGTGATTCTTTTTTTAAATCAAGCACGTACGCTGGATTTAAAATTTTGTTCTATCATTTGTAGGTAAATCGTTTTTCGTATGTAGATCAACGAAATATGTTAATTTAAATTTACTCAATTGATGTAGTTTTGGCCATTGTCATGGAGATAAGCCTTTGTTTTCTTTTGTGAAATTATTTGCATATCTGGTCTAGCTTTCCTTTGTTTTCAAAGAAATTCAGCCGATTTAGCATTTCAGATGGGGAATATTTTCATAATATATTTAAGCCATAAATTTAAGTGGCGAAAATGTTTCCTTTATGTAAAACCCAGTTAAAAGAACGTTATTTATTCAAATAGTACTTTTTTGAGATAGAATCTACTCCATTTCAAGTATAAATTACACTAATTTTTAATACCTTACTAATCCAGTTTCTAGACAATAGAGTATTTTTATGTATATTAGAGATTTTTCGCGCATGCACTATTAAATGCATAGGTCTTCACAGATAATACTACGAAAATAAAGTTATTGAGCTGTGACGCAGCTTTACAATCACGCCACATTTAAGTTGTTCCTGTGTTTTAACGCAATAGGTCCAAAATTACCGTTGCCTCTATGTCAGATAGTTGTTGGTGATCCGAAAGATTTATGGGGTGTTTCTGGTGGATAAAAGCCATATATGTGTCGCTTTTTGTTGCAATGGTAGGCGTCCCGACCACAAGGCGACGCAGATTACACATGGCTTGGTCCAAGGTTATTATTCTGTCCTCACAATGGAGCTTCTACCGCCCGATTTCCCACAGGCTTTGACCAAGTTGGGCCAATCGAATTAAATTACTGTAAGATCTACCAATCAAATCACTTTATATTTTACTGGTTATGGTGAAACAACCAATCAGAACCAAATTATTTTTTTACCAATTAAATTAAATCAAAAAATTCATCTCGAATCGAAATTTCTCTGTAAAGAACCGTTTTGTATGTCCAAAGTTTTACGTTATGCAAAGAAGATGAGAAATGAATGTGAACAAAAACTTGGTAAAGTAATCGTGTTTCACATTAACAAATTTGGCTCCGCTTTCCCTTTAGACAATAATCCACATAATATTGTTGGGTCAGGCTATGGACATTAACAGAGATAATTAAACGAACATTGGTTGCGCGGTTGTTGATAACAATTATTTTAATCAAGGTTGCGGTCTTAATATAAACACATGACCCATTAATTACTTACATATGTCATTTTTTTTTTTTTTTTTTTTTTTTTTTTTTTTTTTTTTTTTTTTTTTTTTTTTTTTTTTTTTTTTTTTTTTTTTTTTTTTTTTTTTTTTTTTTTTTTTTTTTTTTTTTTTTTTTTTTTTTTTTTTCAATAAGCTCGAAACGAATGTGCACGAGTTTATACTTTCCGTTTATGCTGTCTTTGGTTTATCCTTCTGATCATAAATGAACTAATTTGTTTCTAGATTCGCAACACCTAATGCATACTTGCATATATATTAGTTCTCCGCCACAAACTGTATCTAACTCTTTTAACCTATGTCAGATTAAATTGTTGCGTATTAAAATACATTTGCCCATGTATGTCGGACCAACTTTTACTTAGCAGAAAAAAAAGTTTCTCATTGTGAAGCTTCTTATATGGTAACTCGTGCTAGCAGAGTACGTGAAATTAGTGTAGTAACTTTTCTTCATACTACATTGTGATAATGCTTTTGACCAGTGGTCGAGAATTCATTATCTTGGAGCTGATTATTTTTTTCCATCTATTTTTGCAAGAAATGTCAATTTCCCCCTAAGTTTAACATGAAAATATAAATTTAAGAATTAATATTGTGTTGAATCGTTGTGCTTCTCCTCAGACAGTTTCTTCTATGGTATATTCCACACCCATCCACCGCTCCAATGAAACAAAATGAAATGTAACTTTTATATGCTATTTTTTACACAAGAAATTACACTTTATGTTCATGCTAAATTTGGTTCATCGTGCTGGTCAATTTTTAACTAATTTTTAACTAGTTATGAAACGCCTAATACACAGTTGCATATAAATTAATTCTCTGCAACAAGCGGTATCTAAATGTGATATGTTTACTGATTGATGTCATAATTACCGCGAACAGTGATAACTGATATCGATCAAGGATAATGGGTGTAGATTTGCTGGAATAACAGAAATTCAGAAGTAGTTCAGACTCTCAATTTTGGTTAACTTTAGCATATCTTGAAATCCATTATTTTAGTAACGCGTACCGACTTGGTAACCATAGTTTTGGTACCATGTAGCTATTGTGTAATTATTGTGTTGGTGTCAGATACCGACTCAACTGTCGTAGTGTTGGTATCCATTATAGACTCGATATTTATATCATATATAGTGATTTGGCTTTAAAGTCGCATTGTCGAAGACTTTACATGAGGTTAGATCTACCATTCCAGGTTTACACTTTCGTATAGTAGATTGTGTCGTCCAATTTTCCCACATTCCTCAACTAAATATATGGTGAGTATAAGGCGTAATACCGTCTCCTACTGATGATTCGCCAGTAAGCACGAAACGAATGTGCACATGAGATTATATTTAAAGACCTTATTTGGATTAAATTTATAAACTGTTTCAATCAATACCAGATTGCTTATCAATATTATATAATTTTCAGACAGGTGGTTTCCTTATTTAATAAGTTGCCAAAGCGCGTCTTGTGTTCTATTTTCATGCAAATCATATTTCAGACTTTAGAATTTCATTCGCAATTCAGCCGCTTATTTATCTGTTTCCACATCAGCGGATTGACATTATTCATCTAAAATAAGCAGATTCCGCTTTGGCATTATAAGCCTTAATTAGAATAATAACAACAGAGCTTCATTGATAGTTTCGGCTATTAAAGTAGGCCATTTTTAACAAATAAATTGCAGTCTAGTGAATGTATTGGGATCAATTCGCACATTATTTGATTTATTTTTCCCACATAAGCCACCTACATTAATCCTTTACATGTTCTGTTAAGTATAAGACACTAAATGATTTACATGATTCTATTTTAATACCTTTTTTGGTATTTTACAATGAATAACGAACATAAAATATGCATTTCACGAAACAAATGAAGCAAATGTGTTATTTCCTCTAGTCATAATATTTATATACCACAGACTGACCTTTCATGGTCTTATCACTCATGGCATGTTTTTATGACGAGTGTTTCTGAATTATGGGTCTCCCCATCTCAGTTCGTCATTTACATTGAGTGTGAAAAAAACGAATAGTTATTGCATGCAATTGATAAATTATTATTCAGCCACTCTGGTCTAAATTAGTTAGATGAAAACAACGGTTATAAAAATGCACACACACACACACATGTGATAAATATTATAAAAACTTTGATTCGTGATTTAGTTAAACGCAAGATTATACTTATTAAGAATAAAACTAAACTAAGATCGATGTTAACTTCTCTTTTGCACGCAGATGATTTTAAATGCATTGAGGATTTCAGTGATAATGTCCGTAATAGAGAAATAAAAAGAGTAAGAATTAGAAATGATAAAAAATTAGCTGACTTGGGAATTTATAGACCTCAAGAAAGTGATAATTTAATCGGGACTAATAGAATAGTAAATCTATCAACATTAAGTCTTAAGAAGGATCAAGTTAAACTACTTAACCGTGGTTTAAACATGGCTATTCCTAATGAAAGATCGGTTAGAAACGAATTAATTACTGAGGCTGTCAAAACGGCAAAGCTTCTATTGGATAATGATAGGGTGAAATTTGAATTAGACGTTGCCTCAATGGTTTTAACACACAAAGAGGGTAAGGTTAAGCCTAATTATGAAATTAAACGTCTCAGAAAGGATTTAGTATCAAATAATGTTATATGTCTTAAGGCGGATAAAGGAGGAGCTACAGTTCTGATGAATCAATCTGATTATGACAATAAAATGATAGAACAGTTAAGTAATGCTGAAGTATACACTAAAATAGCAAAAGACCCTACTGATAAGTTACAAGGGCAAGTAAAATTATTAATCAATAATATGATTGCTAATGAAGAATTGGATTCGACGCATGGTAACACTCTCATTCAAAGAGATACGGTTGCACCAAGAGTTTATGGTTTAGTTAAAGTGCATAAGCCGGGTAATCCTTTAAGAATTATAGTGAATGTACAACACTTCCCAACATATAAAATTTCAAAGTTTTTGTGCCATATAATAAGAAAATATTCCTATTTCTTAGAACATACCTTGCTTGACTCATAGCATTTAGTTGAAATTGATGATAAATGTGTACTAGATGAAAAGGATAGATTAGTAAGCTTAGATGTAGTATCTATGTACACAAATATACCGGTACCTGAGGCTCTGGATTGTTTTAGACGTTTCCTAGTTGATCACCCACTAATATTAGAAGGAAGCAAAATGACGTTAGGACACGTCATGGAGATGATGTGTATTTGTATGTCCTCCACTTATTTTAAAATTCGTAAGGTATTTTATAAACAAATTAGGGGCGTTCCAATGGGAAAACCTTTGTCGGTCCCAATAGCCAATATCTTTATGCGTTATTTGGAAAATAATCCGTTGGATAAAACTCCATTAAAACCAAAATTGTACCTACGTTTCTTGGATGACATATTACTCATCTGGAACTATGGTGACAATGAATTGGTAAATTTCTTAAATTTATCTAATCAAATGAGCGAACTACAATTTACCTTAGAAAGGGAATCGTCAGGTGAATTACCATTTTTAGATGTCAAATTAATTAGAAATGGTCTGAAATTGGGAAGAGTTATTTATAGTAAGGATACTTATTCAGGAATCCTTCTTAATTTCAAGTCCAATCATCCGTTTCATATGAAAGTCGGGATCTTAAAGTCATTAACATTAAGAAGTCTCAAGTTAACAGATATAAAGCATAGGAAGTTAGAATTGGACAGACTACGCGATATATTCAAGACTAATGGTTACCCTCCTCATTTAATAGATACAACAATGAGGGACATGGTGAAGAAATTTAATCCTAGTTTGAGATACATAAAAGCAGATAAGGAGAAGGAAGAGCGGAAGATCATGGTATTACCGGACTCTATATTAAGTAGGAAAGTGAAATCAATAGCTTTAAAATACAATATAAGGACCGTTTTAAAACAGCCCCTTACACTAGGCACTATACTCCCTAACCAAAAAGAAAAGATTGAACCCTTAGACACTTCAGGAGTGTATGAGATCCCATGCAATGATTGTAGTCTCAAGTATGTTGGTGAGACCATGCGTCCAATCAAAGTAAGAAGAGGTGAACATAAAACTGCGTGTAAGTATGGACATATTGCTAAATCAGATCTTGCTCGTCATGTAGTGGAGACTGGGCATACTATCGACTGGGAGGAATGCAAACGCATAGCAATATGTAGTCGTAATAGGGTGACGAGATTGAATAGGGAATCTATAGAAATTAAATGTAGAGATGATATTATGAATGAAACAGCTGTTGAAAAATCTTTAGGTCCGATTTGGAATACTGCACTAGCTAATGGAAGGAAAAGGCAATTGCATGAATTGGTAACTGAAGCTAGCTCCAGTAAAAGATTAAGAACATCAGATTAAGATTGACTAATTAGTGGGCTTTTATTCAAGAAATGAATAAACAATTATGAATATAGCCTTCAAATTTCATCTCTAACTATTCATTTGATTTTAAAACAAATAGTGATTTTAACCTTAATTTTCTGTTTTACACCCCCACCCTACCCATTGGAAATATTCTAATAATACAATATTTATAAGTAATAATTTGTCTGACGCGTGCAAAGGGTAAATTAATGTCTATTGACTGCAGTTTCATTTAGATGTACGTACATGTGTATCAAAATAATTTAACCAAGTTTTTTCTAGTTATGCATACACATACACATGCACATGCGTGGCGTGCGCTAATAACTGTTATTAACTTATCTATCTTGAGTTCAACTTAGTGGTTTGAATTGTAAATTAACATGTGCATTAGTCGTTCGCACTTCTTGTCTTATCACTCATGGCATGTTTTTATGACGAGTGTTTCTGTATTATGGGTCTCTCCATCTCAGTTACGTCATTTACATTGAGTGGGGAAAAAAACGAATAGTTATTGCATGCAATTGATAAATTATTATTCAGCCACTCTGGTCTAAATTAGTTAGATGAATAAAACGGTTATAAAAATGCACACACACACACTCATGTGACACGCGAATATCTAATGAAAGGTCAATCTGTGGTATATAAATATTATGACTAGAGGAAATAACACATTTGCTTCATTTGTTTCGTGAAATGCATCTGATGAAGATCTACGGTAAAGTAGATCGAAATATTATGAAAAAAGAAATTTACTGGAACAATGAAAGCTGCGTTAGTCAAAACGCAGATCAGGTAATTTCAATTAATCCAGGTGCGCATAAACACAACTCCTTTAAATTATAACTTTGCCTATTTTTATGCAAGTGCGCAACATAGCCTCATGAATTCGCACTCATATGCACCAGGGTGTGCATTTCATTTATTTAACCGAAAGGAGTAAGCACTCAATGAAATAGTGTTGAATAAGACAGATGCTGTCAAACTTTGTTAGTTGCAAAGGCTGTGTTGATATTTCATCTTCATTGGATATAGTTTAAAGCATTTTCACTATCGGTAAGTTTGGTTAGATTTAAAAGGAACATGCTGCACGACAGGGAATAGATTAGTTATCTTTTTCTCGTGTTGCGATACGAGAAAAAAAATGTAACTACAAGTGTGGTTAAATTATTTGTTAAATTTACTTAACATTTATTTCGGGGAAGCTTATTTAAAACAATAATTTTGTAGACATTTGTAAAAAGCAATAGTTTATATTATATTTCGTAATCTCTTATTATCTCTAAAGAAACGAAAATTTAATATTTATCGGTCTTTACTTGCCAAATACGTAAGCGGAAGTAATTTCCCACTAAATGAAGTCGATACACTAGCAAATGTAGACGTTGTTTCAGTTTTGGAAAAGCCTTCGCGAATGCTAATTCTCAATTTCATTTGACAAAATAGATATTACAAATTATGTTAAAGATTCAAAACAAATAGAGCGTGTTGGAACAATTTATTTAAAGCCTATTGTTGAAAATCAGTTCCAAGGAAGATAATTGTAGTGCGTCGGAGTTTGATTACAATTTTATGAATAATCCGAAATGATGCAACAGTCGATTAAAACATAATTAAATGGAAACTAATCTGAAATCATGAAAGATATATTAAACAAAAAATACCCCCGAAATCACTATCTACGTGATAAAATGTGGAAAAGATCTGCAGTTGTTGAGTCGTGAACTTATGCACTTATGTTCTTTAACAATATGCCGGTAAGAATCAGATTAAGGACAGATACTCGAAAAAATATTCTCATTCTAGTCATTAAACAGGTCATTTAACAGAAGCAGAACTCTATTCAGTCAGTAAAGAAACCAATTTTTCCGAGATTTCAGCATTTTTGATAAAATCTTGTAGCTATTTGCGCAATTCCTGACCAGGCTACGCCTTAAAGTTACTAGAGCAGAAATTACTCATCAATCGATAGAGAGCTACGGGTTTTAAAATTGCATCCTGACTAATGAAAATAGAATTCGCAGTGATTGTGGTTATCCTTGAGGTGATTTAAAACAAGGAATTTGGACTCTAACTTAGAAAGATCATTTTGACAATGGCTCACTCGTAAAACATTTAATGTCTTATTCTTCAAAAATAATTTAAAATCTGGCATTAAGTCATTTATTAAAAGCTTACTTATTAAAATGTTATTTAATCATTTATTGCAAAATGATATTTCGCCATATTTTTGCAATGCACACCGAATTTTTTATGTCCAAATCCAACATTCAAATAAACTAAGAGATAATTAATTGATTGTCAATGAGGAATTAAGAAAATGTGAGCTTCAGACGGCCTTATTGAAGTTAAAATGCTAATGCGGTTACTGAATATTAATCCGCTGATTTGCGATGTATAGGCAGTTTCCATTTGCAAATTAGCATCAAATTATAGGCTACATTGTAAAAAAAACATGAAATAAAGCTTTATTATATTTTTTACAATAAACTTAAATTATATTTATTTTGTTTTTAGGGGAGCAGTTTTAGGTTTTAAATTTCGCCTTAAAAACGCACACTTTCGATATTCATATATATCTCGATCGTTGTTATGCCATTACGATGATGAATTGGGACAAGTATCTACTCTTATTTATTTAACTTATAATTTGTTTCTAATGATAACCTATCTGCGTTAATATTTATTTTTATGCATTGTTTTTTTGGTCCAACAGAAATTCTGGATAAATATATTTATTTTCGAAATTAAAATATGTTTCGTATTTAAGAGAACTTTTTTGTCAATGTAAATGGATCTCCATACTGTCCTCTCGTGTATGGCAATTAAAATTTTACCCGTGCTTTAAGATATATTTCTTTACTAAAATTCATTATAATTTATTACATTTCCCTGTAAAATATCTGGACTTGTCCGTTTTTCTACGCTATACGAATGAATTTGGACAAATTTTAATTTAATTTATTTCAAGCTCTTACAGATTGTTCGTCATTCGCTTGTAGATACATCGAAATTCATTTGATATATAACAATATTTCATAGTTACTTTCCGTTTTGCGAGTTATGTATGAGATAAGATATAAATTTAAAAAGAAATAAGAAATTTGTGCGAATTCATTATTTTAAAATGACGCCATTTTATAGAAACAAGTTCTTTTTATTAAGCTGATGTATTGAGGGTGGCCCATGAGAAATTTAAGTTAATTTCTCGTCTTGACATGTGGTAGGATATTATTACAATTTTATTCTGCCTTATTCTTTATCACGGAACAAACGATAAACAAAATGTTTCAGCATGAACTTAAATATATATTTAAATTTGAACTCGATACAGTATAATGTAGTCTTGTATTAACACCATGCTAATCAAATTATTTGTAAGGCCAAAATATAACAGCAGATAATTTATTGCTTAATTAGATTAAATACAATATGCATTTACCGAAAAAAGTGTGTGGCATGTATAGACATTTTATAGCTTTTTCTGAATAATTGAAATGTTCCAACTTATTTCACCACAGTAATATAAATGAAGTAAATTATTATAAATGACAAATATAATTTTTCACCATGCAAAAAATACGTTATGACAAATACAACCATTTTTTTGCTAAATAATGTATTTAATATACAAAATTTAAAAATCTAGAAATATTTGATAATCGAATACTTCGTTTTTTAAATAAAGCTTATGCGTATGTAATGCTACATAATATGTTCATTTAAATGTTTCAAAATTTGCATTCACATATCTCGTTGATCATTCAGACAATCAAAATATTTTCTAAAAATAACAGCCACTATAATAAAATTAAAAGCGCTCAAAAATAAAAATATGAACCGTTTAATTTTGTATGTATATAAAAGATCATTGATTGTGCCGGCGATGATATCAAAATTTAGATCACAGTTGTGAGCTTGAAATAAACACCAATACCATTAAGTACGCTTTTGTCAGTTTCAAATAAGCATCGTACATTGCAAAAAAGTTATTTTATACAGTAGATGGGTTTTGTCCTTGTCGGACAGGCTATCATATATTTAAGTTTGATTTCTAACAAAATGCGGATTTATTAAATTTTATAAGCCAAATCAAAATTTGCAATAATAATAATAATAATTCTGGACAATGAGTGCTAAGAAGAATAAAAATATAATTCCTTTTAAAATAATTTTTTGTTCTTATGAAATATTGTTAAAATGCATGTAGCAAAAATAAGAATTCTTTTTAACTTTGTGGACTGCAATCCCAGGAAGCATAATTTCTTTCACATGAAATTACATATCAAGCATAATATTTTCCCATTTTATGAGAAAATACTGCTGCTTTAAAGTTAATGTTAAAACAGTTTATACAGTCAGAACGGTATATGCTTTTAACGACTAAAAATTAAATTGGCGACTTTTTTTAATTAAAATATTTTCTCTTCAATTATTTCAATAGTTACTCTGAAAAAAACAGAGAAATATTCCATTACTATTTCATAACGCATCATTAATTATGGAGAACATTTACTTTCCAGAAGAAAAGAACTAGAGATTCTAAATATCAAACAAAAACTAAATTTTATTTTTAATTTTTCCGGGATTGTAGTATTTTTCAAATTATTTTCATACATTTCTGTATCGAGTTATTGTTGATTATTCAAGAATTCGCTTCAGATTGTCGTTCAAAACCATCACTGATTCAAAATATTATATAAAGTCTTGTCATTCTCCAATTGCATTAATTTATCGTTTGTAGGAGATTGAAACTTAATTTTTCCAAGAGTCAATCTTACATTTAAATATTTTATTTCTGACTTATCGATGGCTAGCTATGTTAGGATGCCAATAAATCTAAGGAATACAGCTTAATATTATCGATTTTGCACATTTTCATTCTTTGAATATTTTGACTATAATTTCTGACAAACTGGAAACCATCCAACCGCAAAATATTTATTAAAAGAGTCCATCCCCTCCTCAACGTCGTACGACGGTGTCAACCATGTCTCGATGGCCGATTGTACATGGGCTAACGGGGCTATGGCGGTGGTGTCACCAGGGTGTGGTGGATTTCCGACCGGCAATCGGATCTCCTATAAAATACCACATGAGCCCGACGACGGCACCATGACTCGGCGTGTGTTCCCCGCCATAAAAGGGTTCAACAGCCACAGGATTACATGGAATCCTGGACAGAACCCCTTACTTCCGAATGGCGAATGAGCTCTCAACAGCCACCGGCAACCATGCAACTTACTGCTGCCTTACATACTGCGCTTGGATTTGCAAAGGCTAGAGGTGCGTCCTCGATCAAAAAGCCGAGTGGTGAGGGGACACCACTTGTACCAAATTCCCAAGAAACTCCATGATATCAATGGAGCCAGCTTATCCTCCAAAAGGAGTCAGCCGCAGTAAAGTATTATGCATTCTTTTGTATTATTTGGACGTAAACTAAACACGAAATAATATCTTCTAATCACATTTCATTCACTTAAACAAAACCATTCTTCTTACGCTTATAAACTGTAATACATTCCGAGTACGAAAATTAAAGTAACCCGGCAAGCCTTATTTGATTGAGATAAAATTTGCTGAATAAATATGCACTTAAGCAAATGTGTTGCTATAGCGATATGAATTCCTAGAGAAGTTATACTATAGCACGGCTTATATTGAATCGGTAAACTCAAATTCAAATATTGAAGGAATCTTAATTCGAGTAAATATTAGTCAGTTCAAATATAGGAGCAAGACAGTCTAATCCATTAATTTCATTTTCCTTCTGGTGCAATGTTATATTTGCACCAACTAAACGCACAAAACTCAATCATTCTATTATACATAAAAATCTCACTTATTTAAATAGACATTAGATAGTACCACCTAAGGAACAGATGTTCAAATACAAAATTTTGTGCATAACTTTAAATATCATGTCATCCACGGTTTCGACGTCTTAGTGATTTAGATGCAATACTCTGAAGCAGATATACCCTAGTTCGAATATTTGCAGTGGCTATTCTGGTAAATTTCTTAAGAGTTTCCAATATGAACGAAAACGATCTGTTGGATGCATTGTTTCTGCTACTTCGTACAATACATAATTTATACTGAAAATCATATATTGGGACTGGTAGTTATTTCAACCGCCTGACTATGACTATAGTCATTTGTATCACTACCTGCACAATCAATGATTGTATTATAATGGTTGTATAATTCATAAATTGAATAAAACTTCATCAGGTAGCGTAGAGCCTACACTACAATGACACATTGATGCTGGCTCATTTGATATTGAGTAAAAAGAGATGTCACAAAGACATCGCCCAAAGGAGAGGTTAACCAGACAAAACAATTTAGTAAAAAACTGAAAATGTGTGTAATATGCGGTAAGTTGGCTTTGTAAATGGAGTACCACACACCGAATCAAATATGCTCAGTTTCGAGACCTGTTTACAGCAAAAATTCTGGACAGTATTTAATGAGTTCCCAATAAGAACGAAAACAATCTGCAGGAGGAATTTCTTGGACTATTTTGTACAATGCTTAGTTTATACTGACAAATATATGTATAATTTGATTGCTATTTATCTCAAGTTGACATTTCATCAAATAGACTGCTTTCGTTCTTTCTGTGCACATATATACTACTCGCGAGAAATTGAAGTGATCATAGCATATTTGCTTGTGAATTCTGCAAACTGCAACTGCCTTACCTATGCCGGACGCAACGTATAATTTTCAGAAATATAAAAATTTTAGTTTATTTGTTAGCACCTTCTTACGGTAAATACTATTTGGCATCTATTATGAGTTAAAAATCTAAATAGTCACCCAGATCTGTCATTATTGAAAAGAAGAAAGACCACCTAAGAAGCTATGTTCAATTTAAGTCTTGATGGAATAATTTTATGATATATATTTTTTCAATATAGGCTCTTTATTGAATAACGTAGCTAAGGCAATAAATTATGTAGAAGGATACGTCCTAACAGAGAATTAATAAAGTACTACGCAGAATTTTCCGCGACCATTGCTCGAACCAGGTAAAAATGGTCTGAGTTTGTTGCACAAATCCACTTCGAAAGTAGGATATCCACGAAGGAAAGTGTGAAAATTTAATCTCAAGTTTGTTTTTATTTAATTGTTGTGTGTAATGTAAGACGGGGTTGATGCTGCTTTTGGGTGCAATAATTAAAAGCAAGTTCACCTAGTTTCGAGACACATTCACGGCAAATTCTGCAGTGTATATAACGAGTAAAGAATTATTGATTGCGCTAGAAATATAAACAATTGTTTAAATCGCGATTTCAAGCTTAAAAGGAATAATATCGTCAGATTGGGGTGTATAATAAACAAGAAATCTGTAGCAAAACTACCGCCAATCAAAAGTACAGACGCGCTTCAAACTTTTATGATCATCATCAGAGTACGACAGCGAACTCACAAGCGCAAATCCAACATTAAAGAATACATTTGTAAAGAAAATTTAGATATATGGCTCTGACGTATAGTGGTCTCACATATATCGTACTTAACTGGAAAATTTGGCTGTGAAATTTATATGCTGTCATAATCTTGGGATTTTATGCGACTAGCGCCACATTACTACTGTTACTAATATATATATATATATATATATATATATATATATATATATATAAGTAACACAAGAAAATAAACATTGCTTGCGCGGGTGGTGATAACAATTATTTAAATTCATTGTACCCTTCCTGTGTGCAAAAACAAAAAGAAATTTATCAGATATAAGAAAAAGTTCTTTTGAATTGTCTTCTCAAATATCTACAAATGAACATATCTTTATATATAAATTGGAAAGCAAAACAAGATAGAAATATGTGAACAAAGAGAGTGTGAAAAATAGAAACCAATCAAATTGCGTGCGTCAAATCCAGTTCAAGCTCAATGCTTGTACGTGCTTCTTCTGCTTACATATATCCGGCTGCAATTTGTTTATTTATAAGGCTTCGTATGTGGCTAGCTCCCTTTTGATTTTGCATTTAGTAATTACTTGAATGCTACGTCTGGAGAACACATGTGTGATGTTTCGATGATGTGTTGCGCAATAGCAGACGTGAATTCACCATTTGATTTAAAACAGGCGTTTAAGTTGCAATGTTCTCTCATTCGAGTAATTAACCGTCTCGTCGATCGGCCTACGTAAGTTGATCGACAACTTGAGCATGTATATTGGTAAATAATATTTGATATCGACATTAACGGCTGTTTTTCTTTGATTGCTGGTGAAGGCAAGTGTGGTAACCTTAAAAATACTCGTAGTTTAGCTGCATTAAATGTGCGTGTTAATGCTGCATCAACTTTCTTTTGTGCCATTCGGGAAACTGCATCACCCTTAAATGGGATGTTTAGGTAGACTGTTTTATTTTCTGGCCCATAATACGTATGTTTCTGTTTAATTCCCCTTTTAATAATTGATTCAATTAATTGTTTGGGATAGCCATTAGACATTAAATCGTTAATTGCTTTATTGTAATCATTTTCTGTAGAATCTTGACTAATCAACCTGTCAATTCTTGAAAAGCAAACTCGAAATGTTGATAATTTATGTTGAAATGGCACAAATTTTCTGTAATGCAAATACCAATATACATGCGCAAGTTGTTGATCAACTTACGTAGGCCGATCGACCAGACGGTTAATTACTCGAATGACAGAAAATTGCAACTTAAACGCCTGTTTTTAATCAAATGGTGAATACACGTCTACTATTGCACAACACATCATCGAAACATCGCACGTATGTTCTCCAGACGTAGCATTCAAAGTAATTACTAAATGCAAAAAAGGGGAGCTAGCCACATACGAAGCCATATGGATAAACAAATTGCAGCCAGATTTATGTAAGCAGAAGAGACACGTACAAAAATTGAGCATGAACTGGATGTGACGCACGCAATTTGATTGGTTTCCGTTTTTCCCACTCTCTCTATGTTCACATATGTCTATCTTCTTTTGTTTTCCATTTTATATATAAAGATATGTTCCTTAGTAAGAATTTGAGAAGACAATTCGAAAGAAATGTTTCTTACATCTGATAAAATTTCTTTTTGTTTTTGCACACATGAAGGGTACAATGAATTTTATTAAAGCTCGCATTTCAAAAGAACTATTTAAATAAAGTTTTCCAGCTTGAAGTAAACAACAATCCTATTTTATTTAACCAGACGTCAAGCAACATTGCAAAACCATAGTCAATCACACGTACTGACACGTTTCGACATTTCCTGATCAACATCAGTGTACAACGGCAAACAGACTAGCGAGGAGCAAACTGCAATGAATATATATGGAAAACTATGTTGTTCGGCGACAAGTGAAATAGTATGAGATTGATGTGTATTTCAAGCTCGCAAACTTGATTCAAAGAATTTTTACGACAACCCGCGCAACCAAAGATTATTTAAAGAAGAAATCTGTTTCATTAACAAGTTAAATGATTATGTGGTTAAATTTAGAAAACTGCTTGGTGTGCGCATTCGGATCATTGATTCAGAATTTATTTTTGAAATTGATTAGTGCCACACAGGATGTGAAATTCAACTGCCTAAAACCCATTGAGTTTCTCCACAGCCGTGTTTTACGATAAGTCCATCGTAATCTAGTTATGTGCGTCCATTTCTACAAGTCAAAATCAGCATCAATTCACAGTCTATCTCACCAACAATCTAGGTCATGTTTCTTTTCAGTTTTAAAATGAAATAAATATGATTTTATTTTTTCCACACAATGTCAAAATCAGATAATTGAAACGGCAAACAAAAATCGACCTGAGAATTCTATTTGTTAACAAGCAGAAACTGAGTGAACGGAATAACAGTAACCACAAAAATTTTCCAAGTTAATTTTTTATCCCTCACTCTACTTTAGTCTATTTTTCGTCCAATTAAGCCATTCATAAAAAGGATAAGCATGAAATATAATGGCATAACATAGAATCCATAATAAATAACATGAATTAACGATAATTTCAAAAAAACTTAAATTCATTTTGCACTACATATCTTGCTAAAATGAAAAAGTTCAGCTTGGAGATATCTATATTGAAAAAAATCTAAATATCGGCAGTAGGCACAATTTTTCAATGTAATCGACCATTTGATTGTTCTAATCATTACTTCAAGCGTAGCTCTCAGAACCTAGAGATATTATTTGCATAGTGAATGATTATTTAAAAAATTTTTAATATTGAATTACAGACATCAACAGGTAGATGATATCAATTTGAATCTTAAAGACGAAAATGTGTAAGTTATAAATAAAAAAATACTTTACATTGCAAAACGCCAATAATAAGGTTTCCGAAATTCGTTAACAATGCCAATACTGAAATGAAACATTAATGCTTACATTTATTATTCAATAATGGACCGAGCATGAACGACACCGAAAATTGGGAAACTCTTAAGAAATATTCAAATAAAGTTAAGTTATTAGAATATATTGTAAATATGCCTAACCCGGTGTAAAAAACTCGTATTTGTGAAGATGATTTAGGCCATGGTTATAGAAACGATTTTTGTAGCAAATCCAAAAAATTAAACTCGATTTAGAAATATATTTGTCAGTATAAACTAAGCATCGCATATGTAGAAAATTCATTCAAACATTAATTGAGTGAGCGGATAGTGGCATAAATTCTTTAAATTAAGTTTTCGAGCTTGAAGTAAACATCAATAGCATTTTATTTAAAAAATTGTCGAAAAACATAGAAAAACTACCCCCAGTCGTACGCACAGACGCGTTTCGACCTTCCATGATCACCATCAGAGAACAAAGGCAAACTGTCTAGCGAGGATGGATTCGCATTGCGTAAATATAGCAAGCAAAGCTAGATAGAGGCTTTCAACTCTTATAGTCTGGCATAAATTGTACTTGACTGGAAATGTCGGCTGCACAATTTCTATCCAGTCACGAATATTTCCAGTCAAGTACAATGTAGGCGAGACTGCTAGAGGTGAGAGCCGCATACCTAATTTTGCTTTTCATATATATGCAATGCGGATCGATCCTCGATAGACAGTTTGTCGTCGTACTCGGATGATGATCATGTAATGTCGAAACGCGTCAGTGCATACGACTGGCAGTAGTTTTGCTATGTTGTTCGACGACTGGTTAAATAAGCATCGTATAGTCCAGAAAAGAGCGTCTACTTATTTCTTGAATAGTTCTCAAAATAATCGATACCAGTCTACTGGATGAATTGCTTTTGCTTCTTTATGCAATGCTTAGTTGATACCAACTGAAGTAGACATAATAGGGTTGGTGTTTATATGAAGCTCACAAACTTGATATAAAATAATTTTTTATCACTGCCAGCCCAATCAATTATCGTTAAAATTAATTAAATTTCCTACCGGTAGATCGTTCAATCAACCGAATAAACTTACATTTCTAGCGGTGAGCAATGCTCTGTTTATAAGCCAAATCGAGCTAAATAGTGACAGGACCAGCAGAGGAATTATTGGGTTGAAACAATTGTATGTCTATTTTTAATCATATCAGAGCTCATGTTTAGTATGACTGGTTATTGTATTAGGTGAGTTGACGCTTTTTAATTGCATAGTTTAATTAACCAAGTTAACATGAAATATCCCTGAAAGTAGGCGCAAAAACACGAAATGACAAGTTTTTCTTCGAACAGAGTTATGTAAAATAAATGTTCAGCCATGCAGCTGTTTTAAAATCAACGCACATATATAACTAGTTCGGAAATAGACTGAGATTAATGTTTTTTTATAAAATTGAGAACTGTTCATCGACTTCATTACTTCATGGACAATTGCAACTCTAATTTGTCGAATAGAACATAGTTTTGCATCTTTTTCATGATGCGACAGAACTGGCCTGGAATGCAGGAAATATATGCGACCATATGCCGCTATATGATGATGGAAAATATTTTCTAGCATTATCGCGGAAATAATGGCGGTTTCTGACAACACATACTTTAAATATGAATACATGGTCAAGCATGTATGCTGCCTTTAATCTCTTAATTTAATCTACGTAGAACAGAATACAGATGTTCATACAGGCCTGGGGTATTTAACCTCTGTGTTCAGAATTTGGATATCAGATTAAGAAAAACAACCTAGGTGGGATTGGTAAGATTGGCAACTCGATTTACATTACCATTGTGGAGATCAATTAAATTGTTGGAGATTAATTAACTACACATACAAAAACAAATTAATTTTTCATTTTTGGACAATTGATGTTACCACTGATTTCGTAAGACAGTTTAAAAAAATATATTGTAATTGTTCCGGTAATTTTCTTTGTGAATATTGTCGAAGATTTTGATTTTTCTTTGGTGACATTATTATTAAGGCCTTCTTGAGATTCTTTTTGGTTAAGAAAAAGTGCCGAGTAATTTAGTTGTTCTAAATTAGATGATCATTCAGTATGTATGGGTCATTTGAGCACGGCGTCTCAGGAGCTATCCTATGGTAGAGACCAAAGGGCCTATACACAATTTGACGTTGGCACAAATGCATATTCCATGTCTAGTATCATCATGAATGTAGTTAATCAGAGAATTGAATATATATATTATGCTTATTTTAGTACAAATTACGCTCTGGCGTTTGATTATACGTCTTCGCAACTTGCGTAAAATATTTTTTGTTTGAAAACCACAAAGCGTTCTTGTATATGGAAAATTGCATTTGTATATACTGACTAGCTTTGATCGTTTTTAGCCCTCGTCTGAGTAGGGTGGCAAAGTAACTAACGCAGCCGTAACTGCAATTTATATATATGTATATATATATATATATATATATATATATATATATATATATATAATGCATTGAAAATCGGACGGCGGCTCTCACACCTAATTTTCGCACGTACATTTTGCTTAACTGAAATGTCAGCTGCAAATACTTTATGCAATTACAAGCATAATCCTAGTGCAGGTGTGCCACAATTATAACTGTTTTTGAAATGAGGCAATACTTGGTTGCGTGTGAAGTGAAGCAATTATGTTAACAGTTGAATGACGTGAAATAAATATAAGTAATATTTGGTTTAACTAATCGCATAATAGGACGAACCTACAGCTTATTACACGCGTGGACGTGGTTCGGCCTACCTTGAGAGCCATCAAGCATGACGGTGTTACTATACGACAGAAAATTATGTATTGCGTACGGCAGAGTGGCGCAGTGGATATAATTAGAATTTCGAAGTAGACTTGCTCAAGTTCCAGCGCCCCCCCCCCACAGCTGCAATATTCCAATCAATAAGTGAAGAGTTTCTCATAGATACGAAGCAGGTCAGCTGGATGAATTGCATTTTCTAGATTACAGAATACTTAATTTATATTGACCAATGTTTATATACTATGGGATTGACGATTGTGATATAAATAACAATAAAAGCTTGTCATAATATAAGAAATGACAATTTATTAGAAATTTATAGCACAGACAGAGAAATGAGTAATATTGGAGCATAACTTTATATGAGGACTACGGGCAGCTTTTTACATTTATCAATTCTAAATTTAAAAAATGCAAATATTGTTTTGCCTGAATGTCAAATAAGAAGCACGCAAACTAAGTAGACGAATATTCCACGATCATAGCATTGCATTGAATTGGCGAGGAATAATCACAATCAATTATAATTACTCTATTGCATTGCACAACCTGACTAGTCCTATCAACTATTCAACCGGTTGGGTCGATAGTTGTATTATTGGCAACTGCACAGAAACCAAAATAAATTACCCCTACCAACTATTAAAACTGAACAAAAATAAATTCGGTAAATACCGCGAACTTCGCAATCTGCATGGTTACTGAGTGGTCACAGCCAAGCTAGTGGGAAGTAGAAATTAATCGATACTTACGACAGACTTTGAGTTCGCGTTGTTCTGCAACAGTTGAAATAGAATGAAATAAGTTTCTAATTCAGGTCCGAAAATATTATTTAAATAATATTGTGACGGGCGAAATTTGAAGAAAAATATCCTTTATAGAATAACTGTAATAGCGAAAGACTGGTGGTAGCGTAATTTACTCATAGAAAATATTCTAATCATAATATGAAAAGCACACCTAACTGCGCACAGATACATCTAAAAATACTCACAGGATAATAAGAAATATACCGCAAAACCCGTACGACATCTGCAAGTATGTGTAAATAGATAGATATTTCTCAACTATTGAAGTGGAAACACTTGAAAGGTTAACTGGGAAATATTATAAAATTTTATTTTCGGGTACTGTAGAAATAAATTAGACAATTCATCATCAATAAGCGCTTTCACGATTGCAGAGCATTTTAAAATATTATAAAGTTTATAATACGTAAAGGCAATAGACAAATGTACACATAAAGAATGAATTAATTATAAAAAAGTTTAATTTTAAACAATTCTTGTTAAACGACTTGTTATTATGCAGAAATGCGAGTTAGAAGTGATCATCCGCAAGTAAAATAAATATCAAGAAAGACATCATCAATATCATCATCGTCATTATATATATATATATATATATATATATATATTTATATTTCTAAAGAGGAAGAAAAAGACACATTAATTACAAAGTGGATAATGGCCATTTATTTCGAGAATACTAAACTTCACTTTACAATCTTTCATTTATATAAACTGTGGGTTTCCATTTGATTATGTAGGTGATAACAAATCTGACTCGTTTTTATTTCTATTTTTTCTTTTGTCTGATTAGTATGTGTGTATGCGTTTGTGTCTTTGTGTGTGCCTGTTTGCATGTTAGGATCCTTCTCATTGTATTGCAAAGTGATGTTTGAGATCTGGTCAATCTTGTATTGATGGCTTCAGATTTGACTAAATTTTCGCATTGTTGGCTGTTACGTGTACGAATGTTATTTATCCGAGTGTAGTATTTCATTTCATCATGTTGCGCAATTTTGTTTTCTACACTTGGTAACATACACATTCTGGGTGAATACCCAGAATGTACATAAATGAAAGATTGTAAATTGAAGTTCGGTATTCTTTAAATAAATGGCCATTATCCACTTTGTGTTATTAATGTGTTTTATATATATATATATATATATATATATATATATATATATATATATATATATATATATATATATAATTAGGAAGTAAAAACACATTAATTACAAAGTGGATAATGGCCATTTATTTCGAGAATAATAAACTTCACTTTACAATCTTTCATTTATATGCACTCTGGGTTTTCATTTGATTATGTAGGTGATAACAAATCTGACTCGTTTTTATTTCTATTTTTTCTTTTGTCTGATTAGTAAGTGTGTATGCGTTTGTGTTTTTGTGTGTGCCTGTTTGCATGTAAGGATCCTTCTCATTGTATTGCAAAGTGATGTTTGAGATCTGGTCAATCTTGTATTGATGGCTTCAGATTTGACTAAATTTTCGCATTGTTGGCTGTTACGTGTACGAATGTTATTTATCCGAGTGTAGTATTTCATTTCATCATGTTGCGCAATTTTGTTTTCTACACATGGTAACATATACATTCTGGGTGAATACCCAGAATGTACATAAATGAAAGATTGTAAATTGAAGTTCGGTATTCTTTAAATAAATGGCCATTATCCACTTTGTTATTAATGTGTTTTATTTATAATTAATATTTATATATATATATATATATAAATATATATATATATCTAATTAGGAAGTAAAAACACATTAATTACAAAGTGGATAATGGCCATTTATTTCGAGAATAATAAACTTCACTTTACAAACTTTCATTTATATACACTCTGGGTTTTCATTTGATTATGTAGGTGATAACAAATCTGACTCATTTTAATTTCTATTTCTTCTTTTGTGTGATTAGTAAGTGTGTATGCGTTTGTGTCTTTGTGTGTGCCTGTTTGCATGTAAGGATTCTTCTCATTGTATTGCAAAGTGATGTTTGAGATCTGGTCAATCTTGTATTGATGGCTTCAGATTTGACTAAATTTTCGCATTGTTGGCTGTTACGTGTACGAATGTTATTTATCCGAGTGTAGTATTTCATTTCATCATGTTGCGCAATTTTGTTTTCTACACATGGTAACATATACATTCTGGGTGAATACCCAGAATGTACATAAATGAAAGATTGTAAATTGAAGTTCGGTATTCTTTAAATAAATGGCCATTATCCACTTTGTTATTAATGTGTTTTATATATATATATATATATATATATATATATATATATATATATATATATATATATCTAATTAGGAAGAAAAAACACATTAATTACAAAGTGGATAATGGCCATTTATTTCGAGAATAATAAACTTCACTTTACAATCTTTCATTTATATACACTCTGGATTTTCATTTGATTATGTAGGTGATAACAAATCTGACTCGTTTTTATTTCTATTTTTTCTTTTGTCTGATTAGTAAGTGTGTATGCGTTTGTGTCTTTGTGTGTGCCTGTTTGCATGTAAGGATCCTTCTCATTGTATTGCAAAGTGATGTTTGAGATCTGGTCATTCTTGTATTGATGGCTTGAGATTTAACTAAATTTTCGCATTGTTGGCTGTTACGTGTACGAATGTTATTTATCCGAGTGTAGTATTTCATTTCATCATGTTGCGCAATTTTGTTTTCTACACATGGTAACATATACATTCTGGGTGAATACCCAGAATGTACATAAATGAAAGATTGTAAATTGAAGTTCGGTATTCTTTAAATAAATGGCCATTATCCACTTTGTTATTAATGTGTTTTATATATATATATATATATATATATATATTTCTATAGCTAAAATAATCATTTAAAAAAAAATAATTCTGAGAATTGATAATGGAATAAAAATAATTTGATTAAAATAAAGTTATGCATATTAAAATGTTTACCTGGCTCGGAAGTTCTGCTAAGACATCCTTAGTCAAACCGACTTTGTTCCACCTAAGCGCATCTGAGCCATCGGCAGCCTGCCGTAGAAACTTCCGCATTCGAACAAACTAGAAAAGCAACATTATTTAACATTGAGGTTATGAAAATTTTTATTTAATAAAAGCGGATTTTATTAGCTAAATGAAACTCGATTCTTCACTCTCGGCATCATCATACGAGCTGTAGCATATCCGATTTAAAAAAGATCATTAGAACTGTCCAATTAAGTTTAAATATTTATGAAATATTTAACGTATATAAATGTAAGCAAATGGAAAAATTGTTGCAATATGCTTTCCAAAATTCAAACATTTTTAAATAAAAAAAGCATACAACACATTTTTGCACTATTCAAACAAAGAATTATAAATATAAATATAAATATAAAAACAAATATAAATACAAATATAAATAAAAATATAAATAAAAATACAAATATAAATATAAATATAAAAATAAATATAAATACAAATATAAATATAAATATAAACATAAATATAAATATAAATATAAATATAAATATAAATATAAATATAAATATAAATATAAATATAAATATAAATATAAATATAAATATAAATATAAATATAAATATAAATATAAATATAAATATAAATATAAATATAAATATAAATATAAATATAAATATAAATATAAATATAAATATAAATATAAATATAAATATAAATATAAATATAAATATAAATATAAATATAAATATAAATATAAATATAAATAAATATAAATATAAATATAAATATAAATATAAATATAAATATAAATATAAATATAAATAACAATAACAACAGTGGAAAATATATGATGACTTTCTGTAAAAATGAAACTGACATTACTGATGAAATGCATTTGCTACCTTTTGCAAAGTGTAGTTTGGGATGACAGCACATGTATAATTATATCCTGCTCTTATACTTCAATTCAGTATATATGCAGATACACTCAAAAATGTATATGTATTTGAAAAAAAAATACTGAGTTTCAAGTGGTCTATTGACGAGGCCTAATTGTCTCACTAGTTTAGTGACAGCTTTTTTAGTTAAAGAAGGTTAGCATAAAGCTTATATTGAAAGCAATAAACGGGTTTTGAGAAGTACGGGATGAGTTTTACAATTTAAAGTGAAATAAAATTCTGTTTCAATTTTTGTCCGCAGCAACCCTGGTATCAGTTATTGAGTTTCCCATGTCAGATTTAGACACAGTTTATTAACATACATCGGCGTTATTTAACAGGGAGTGTAGATAAGAGCTTAAAAATTACCGCCGTTTTAAAAAAGAAATATTGAACTATATAAAAATTTATAAAAATCTATGTACAGAAACGTTAATGAAAAAAGGTGTTACAGATATATTGAAATATATAAACGAATGAGTAATTGAAGCCATTTCATTGGCCTATGGATTTGTAATTGCTGATTAATTAGTTAAATACTCAAATTTCCAACTGATGTATATAAACGCTGATTTTAAATTGTTTGCATAAGTGTCATTTTTGGTCTCATATTCAGTGAAATGATCATTTTGACCATTCCTTTAAGTATTGGCAAAATATTAATGTTGTCTTTACAAGCTCAGTTGATACAAAACCCATATTGATTGAACAATAAATTTTCTACAGAGAAACCATTTTGCAGGTTCTATTTCATTAAAAGATGGATTCATTTGTATTCGTCTGAACCAAGGCAAGAGGTAATACATGTACTGTAGGGCATATTTACAGCCTACTATTATGCTACATGTTGTAATTCATTGATTATTAACATGCAGTAGTTCATTTGGCAAGCACGCAACAATAAAAAATTCGTCTGTCAGTCTGCTGACTCTTGCTCTTACCTTAATGAAAGCTTTGATCAGAATCAATTTGGTAATACTAAAGTGTAAATAATGTTGATCCCGAAAAAAAGTGTTAATATTTCGTGCTACCACACGAAAGCTCCAAGCAAAATGACTGAGGAAGCGATTGACAATGCAATTACTTAGAAAAGATGCAAAATCCTCGCCGACAAATTTACAGTGTAAACATGTGCCCTAAGTAGCCTGGAAACACAGGATGATATAAAGTGAACCGAAAATTAAGGATTACTTCAAATAAAATAAAATGAAAATTTTTTGACCCTTTTACAGTTGGGAAAAGCAATTTTTAAAAATCGCGAATTATAAATAGGAATGTATGTAAATCCATTATGTTTGCTTATACGTATTTTAAAAATATCAATTTAGAATAGAGTACACATACGTGTGTATATAGTGAGTAAAAGGCGTAATACCCGCTCCTACTGTTGAGTCGCCAGTAAACACGAAACGAATGTGCACGATACTATACTTTCCGTTCATGCTGTCTTTGGTTTCTCCTTCTGGTCACAACTGACATAATTTGTTACTAGGTTCGCAACACCTAATACATACTTGCATATATATTAGTTCTCCGCAACAAACAGTATTTAACTGTTATATATTGAATTGAATGATGTCATGCTTACCGCGAAATTTGATAACTGATATCGATCAAGGCCAGAGTGTATGGATTTACTGGAGTAACAGGTGTTCAGAAATTGTTGTAATTCTCAATTTCGGTGAACTATAGCATAAATTGATATCCATCATGTTGGTACCATGTTCCGATTCGGAAACCATAGTGTTAGTACCATGTACCTTTTCTGTACAATAATGTTGGTATTGGTTACTAACACAATAGCCATAGTGTTAGTATCCTTTACAGACTCGGTATATATATTATATAGTGTGAGTTAGCGTTGAAGTCGCATTGTCGAGACTTTATATGATGTTAGCTTACACTACTGCAGGTTTACACATTCGTCTAGGAGATTGTACCGTCCTATTATCCCACATTCTTCACTCAAATATATAGTGGTTAAAGGGCGTAATACCGGCTCCTACTGATGAGTCGCCAGTAAGCACGAAACGAATGTGCATGAGATTATACTTTCCGTTCATGCTGTCTTTGGTTTATCCTTCTGGTCACAACTGAACTAATTTGTTACTAGGGGCGCAATACCTAATACCGAATTGTGTATAGGCTGTTGTATGTGTGGCAGTGTGAATTGTTTCGCGTATAAATGTGAGTATAGAAAGAAACTTTTTTTACAACCGGATATTACAGTTGAAAAAATTACCTTAAGGAGAAAAATAATTAAAAATAAATCTTACTTGAATGAGGATATCACATTTGTCAAAAATTGTTTTCTCTGTGATTATGGCTTCAACTCTGAAGATGGGACTGGAAATGAAGTTCCGAAGATTTGGAAAAAATATTTGGAAAATATTGCTCCAAGAAGAATTTACGAAATTCTAATTAGGACGGGACCAGTGAGAAACCATCAATCAGGGCCAAAAAGATCTTTGCACCTGGAAATATAAATGAATCAAGATTTCACTGACGAGTGCTATAAATTATCCCACAAAGGTCAATGTCGGAATAAAATTGAATGGTGACAGTGATGCGCAAGGAACAACAACATTTTAGCCTTTACACTTGTCTCACTGGCAATGGCGAGATATTTAGTTGTTATGGTTCCACTATATTCTACCCACAGGAAGCTGTGATAGTTATTTATGTTCAAATTGTTTAGCTATCTCATATTTTGGTTGTTGATAAGTAAGGATTTATCATCTATTTTAATTAATTTATTTTTTTTGCGACTATATTCTTATTAAATATTTTTAGAATTTTTTAGGTTGAAAATAGCGCAATATTGCAATACGAGAAAATCTTGTTGAAAATAATTTGAAGGAGATAATGGAACGTAGAATATTTTGCTAAGATTATGTTCTATTAAAGCTGTTTTAGAGTAAATTAAATTTTAATTTCGTTAAGGAAGAAAAATATTTTCCCGTGATATCTTTGCTCAACCATCGTGTTAATAACACACATACAATTCCCCCGGATGGTTTCGCTGTTTGCTGTACACTTTGAATGATTTAATCTGTCCATACTCTGGAAAAAATAATAGAACGCTCTGCTCCTGACTTTGCCCAAATTTAAAAAAAATGTCTGTTATGGAAGCCGGCCTCGTTTAGTCAGTCCTATTTTCTGAGACGCCATAAGCCCTAGTTCTTTAAATATGCATCGATGTAGATATTGTGCCGCATTTGCAGATTATATCGGTTCACACTAGAATTTAAAGTCATTGCGCAATTTTCCCGATTACATGTTTTCTATTATGGCTAAGTTAGTCTGTTCTTCGTGTCTGGTGCTTTTGTACTGGGTTAAATTTGGTACCAACATAATGTTTAAAATATTGCTGCTCAAGGTTCACAGTAAAGCGCCAATTTACTTCTACATAGCAATGTATATAGCAATCTATTTGATGATATTGGAAATTCTGAAATAGCAATTCAAAGTTCATATGTGTGAGAGAGAGCATGATAGAATTACCATTGTCCAAAGTAATACATGTTTAAATCAAAATCCTTCGGTCAAGATTAAAAAGATGATATTTCTGAAGATTAACAAAATATATCGTAACGATGATTATGGTTAAATTTTTGATAATTTTTAACTCGATGAACATCTATATAATTAGAGATATTATTAATTATTAAAGACGAAATGCGTTCCAAAATAAATTCTATTGTGAATAATTTCTAGCTGAATTTGTATTTGAAGCAAGGACTTAAATTTATACTTTAAGCATATTGACTTTCCTGACTTATTAGCCAGAAAACTTAAATTGAATGTCAATTATTGCCTTATTTAAGTTGAAGAAATGAGGCATAAAAACACCAGAGAAACGGAATTTTCAACTAAATTTCGCCCCATGTGTATAATTAATAGTAAATAAATGGTTTTATCTCAATTGCTGTGGTCTGTCTTGAAAGAAACATTTTTGTCTGCGCAGAATTTTCATGCCGTTGCCAATTGATACCAAACCGATTATTAATGCCTAATAAGTCAAAAATGAGTATTTATTTTTGTCAAGTCGCTTAAACCGAGAATTGTGAAATGTTTAGCCATAAACGTTACAACAGAAAAAGAAATTATAAATTGTGTGCAATCCACCAATCAACAATGTTTCATTTGGTAAAATATAGCTATGCAAAGACGTGAAATTGCCTACGAAATTGACTACGAATGCTTTAACAAACTTTCCAATTTAACGCACGAATTTGATTTTCTTTTAACAATGCACCGTTACCAATTTTCATAATTGGCATCGATCTAATTTGCTAGCTGTAAGCAGACACAAATTGACAAACAGCTTTGTGTGATCAGCCACGGTCTGTGGATGGCAGCCCCGGTTAAAACAGACGTCAAACTGTTATATCGTTCATTATATGCAAATTAAGCTGTAAACAAAATATATCACTAAGGCGGCAAGCAGAATTTACAATTTAACTGCTAAATGAGGAAGAGTTTAACAAAAGGATTAGTGCAATTTTGAACGTTAAATTAAACATTACTCTTTGCAAACTCAGAGTTCGCTTTATCTCATCATACATTCCAAATTTACAAAAATATGTCTTTTGTTGTCCACTTTAAAATTCAAACAACATAACTAGCTAAATATCACACGTTTTCTCGTTCCAGTGTAGTTTAAAAGTTTGAAATTACTTCACATTTGCCAAAATCGTATAACAGATAATGCTGCGTAATTTCCATTCCTAGACAATTGCGGTACTGTTTCAAGTATACAAACAAAGAAGAAGAAGTATGCGTCAATATTATTTATGGAATATGTTGACTGAAAATTTATTTGCTAAATGTTGACATTATATCTAATTTTTACTTCGCAATGACGCCACACAAAGAATAAATTATTATTCTGCGAAGGAACTTTGTTTGAAGCGTGAAGTGGGGCGCTCAAATTGTGTATGTCCTTGTTTATTTTAAATATCTATTTGGCAGAGCAAATCAATTATAAACTTGTGCTTCATTATGTGTTTAAGAGCTCTTACATTTTTCGATTTTTCTATTGAATTTTTGTACAATTTTATCAGGAATCTAAGATATTATATTTATTTACTTATAATTGGATTTGGACATCTTAGTTGGCGAATGACTGCTGGAGAATATCACAATAAATATTAGAGAAAAGAGGTCTTGTAATAGTTTATTATACATTCATAAAATTATTTGATTAATCTACTGTTGATGACTGTTTTATGTTGTAAACTTTCATACCTAGCTGAATGACATTAGCTATTATCATTCTTAGTCAGAAAGGTGAACGTTGTTTTGGAACATGGTGTCGTTCACATTTAAATCGCTCACGTAGAATGTTTAGGACAACCCACAACTGTGAATTAGGTAGAAAAAGTGGCAAACTTGGCTACTTAATTCTTTTTATTATCTTCGAACCTAGTCATGAAAAGGTAATAATACACAGGAACCACACTTAACGAATACTATTTACTTTTTCGAGTAAAAGAGCAGCCTAGTACATGGTTTGTCTTTAAACTAAAATTATTTAAATTGAAACACATGTATATTTGTTCTTTTCATTAGGTGATGCTTTGTGGTTCATACCCACGCATAATTAGGAACAGGAGGACAATTAATTCGAATTACTTTTGGTACATATTTAAAGATAAATATGACGCTCAATATAATAAATTCCCTAAATCTCAATTGCTTTTACTATGTAATAATATTTGGTTATTATGTAGACGGACAAAATTCTGTGTTTTTAGTGATATTTATATTTTTGCGACTGTTTTGTTTGTACCTCAATTGTTAAGTTTGATCCGTACGACGGAGTAAAATGAAGGACAATCTTTAACCTTTTTATACATTAGATTTTTCGGAATCAAAAGAATTAAAAATTTCGTTTTTTTAATTCGAGGCAACACTTCACGATACTGTCTTCGGTCTCATGTTCTGACGAGTTTCGACCCTCATTAATTATTATCAGAGCACAATGTCAAACTGATTTATGTCAATCACAACAGCAGTATATATATATATATATGTATATATATATATATATATATATATATATCGAAATATAAATGTGTATACAAATATGAAAATAAATCTTTAAAAAAAAAGTCTCAAATTTCCTGCAATCCCAAAAACATATATCATATGAAAATATGGTTTATTTAGTTATGAATATAATGTTCCCTTTTTTGTTTTTGCCATATTCTAAGAATTTACGCAATTCAGCAACAGTTGGTTCCGTGAGATGTTATAAAATTGATTTTCTATATAAATAATTATCATTCTTTAAGTCAAGTTTGCGAGCTTGAAGCAATGACCAATCCCATTGTATTTAACCAGTCGTCGGTAGTTTTGTTATGTTGTTCGACGACTGGTTAAATACAATGGGATTGGTGTTTACTTCAAGCTCGCAAACTTGATTTAAAGAATTTTTACCACCACCCGCGCAAACAATTATTGTTAAAATAATTATCGTCTCTTGCCACCCTTGTAATCGAAGTTAGCTGAGTCAAGCATTTTAATAGAAAGTGGAGAATGCTGCAATGATTGCATAGAAATTTTATATCCGATGTTTTATTAATTTGATTAAAATGTGGCATAGAAGAGGAAAAAAACGAATTTATTCGTTTCCATAAGTTAAATAAATTTAATATATTTAGAATGTGTTTTCCTGATCCTAGTTGTTTAGTGTGCCATCGAGTTTCGATAGTGGCCATGATAGTTCTTGACGCATAATTACGTTTGCATTTTTTTGTTGCCGATTCATCAAATAGGATTAATACTTAATGATTTTTTTCAAAATTTAATAAATATTATATATCTTATAGCATTGTGTGTAATCTATATGTTTTAGATCAATTAATTCCAAACAAAACAGTAAACTAGGCTGTATTTACGATTGCAATTTCGTCTAAGATCAGGATGATAATGCTTTTGATATTATGGGTATTCCACGCTAGAAGAGCACTCGATCTCCGAATGCAATTCATTAAAAAAACACTGTTTTGTCAAGTAGCACATATGCATAAACGATTTGTCTGGCAAAACATTATTAATCTCAAGAAATACTTGCGACTGTTTTAAATAAATTTGATTAACTCTTAAATGCCAAATCACATTCAGGAATTCATTTAAATGATTTTCATTATAAATATAAATTGGATTATTTAATTATAAATATCAACAGAATCATTTCCAGTTAGGCACATTGAGTGCTTTCCAAGTAATTCAGTAAATTTTGTTAATTTATCTTAAATAAATTCATATTAATTATTTAATATGAGAATTAATTTACATTAAATTATTTGTATGAAATTTTAGTGTAATATATTGTTATTAGTGTCGTTGTACTGAAACTGCAATCGCAAAACAGATGACAAGAAGCATTTAGCTTTTGTTTTTATAATAACGGATGGACAATTTTTTTTACTAATATATTACCTGATTTTATAAATCTCGAACGGTGTATCAAAAGTTGCGATGGTTATGGGCACAAATTAACTACTATTCTAGATAGTATAAGGCAATGGAATGAAATTAGGTTATTATACAGGCATAATAAAGTATACAATTTAACTGTTGTCGATCGAGTGTGCAGAGATAAAACTTTTTGTAGTGATACAATTTAACAATAATTGATTGCGCGGGTGGTGGTAACAATTCTTTAAATCAAGTTTTCGAGCTTGAAGTAAACATCAATCCAATTGTATTTAACCAGTAGGCGAACAGCATAACAAAACTACCGCCAGCCGCAACGCGCTGACGCGTTTCGACTTTCAATGATCATCATCAGAGTATGACGGCATCGAGGGTCAAACCGCATTGAATATATATGGAAATCAAATTTTGATATACGGTTATCGGTAGTTTTGTTATGTTGTTCGACGACTGGTTAAATTCAATGGGATTGGTGTTTACTTCAAGCTCGAAAACGTGATTTAAATAATTGTTACCACCAATCGCACAATCAATTATTGTTAAATTGTATTTCCTATATATGCATATGTGGCGAAAGCTGCAAACAGTTAATGTTCGTGACTGCATAGAAATTGTGCAGCTGACATTTCCAGTCAAGTTCAATGTATGCGAGACTGCTAGAGGTGAGAGCCGCATATCTAAATTTGATTTCCATATATATTCAATGCGGTTTGATCCTCGATAGTCAGTTTGCCGTCGTACTCTGATGATGATCATGGAAGGTTGAAACGCGTCAGTGCGTTGCAGCTGGCGGTAGTTTTTTATGTTGTTCGATGACTGGTCAAATACAATGGAATTGGTGTTTACTTCAAGCTCGCAAACTTGATTTGAAGAATTTTTGTTGTGATGTTTAAGAACTTGAGTTAAGCACCATCCAATGGGTTATAATTTGTCACGTTAAATAGCAGAGCAATATCGTCAGTGATACAGGCAGACGCGTTTTGACTTTCTATGGTAATCATCAGAGTACATTGCTCGCTGAATAACAAGTGTCGAGCGTCAATTTATATATAATAAAGCAAGATTACGTATGTGACACACACCTTTAGTAGTCTTGTTTAATTTGTACTTGACTAGTCGATCCTTGTTAGTCAGTTTGACTTATTGATCTGACGATAGGCGTTAATGCTAGAACCACGTCAGTACGTGTGACTGATAGCAATATTATTATGCTGTGCAAACTTTTATGCACAGTGGGACTGGTGTATACAGGAAGCTCGCAAACATGAATTAGGGAATATTAAGTTAAGCTGCCAAATATAACAACGTCGATATTTAGATTATAACCGCAATATTGTCTGACATGACATCATCAATTTTTGTTTATTTGTAATTTGATCGTAATGACAGAACTTAACCGCGTCGAGTCTCCTAATTATTTTTACTAGTGGTCATGGTTGTATGTACTGCGTTGAAAAATGAAGATAAATAAACTTCTATAAGATGCAATATTTGCTCAAAATGAAATCATTCAACAACGGCATTAATCATATAGTTAGTTAAGGTATTCAGTTATTTGTCCTTAGATAAGTTTCGTTATTTTCACAATTCTAAATAGATTTTATACATAGTTAATCCTAATTATAACAAAATAAAAATTCTTTTTATATTTCACTTATTAACCTGTTCTCATATAAGTTCTTTACAATTCCAGAACAACTTCCTCTCTACCTCACCTTATGATTCTAAAGAATTAATGTTTAAAGATTAATTCTGTCAGTATTATTGTATAAATCGTTCCAAGCTTATTTTCGGTGTTGTCTTAATTGAATTCTTCCAATTATGGCAAATCCCGTAGCAGGCATGCAATATCTACATGTAAATGTTTATATAAATAAATTTACATCAAGCAATAGACTCATACGCTAATACTCTAATTGTCACTTTACCTTAAGCATCTGTAGCAGTTTAACATTTTTAATTATAAACAAAAAGAAGCCGTGAAGTCCAGAGTCTAGGAAATAATTTATAAGGGAGATTATTTGAGGATTTGACATTGCATATTGAAACTTTAACCGAAATGCATTTGCGGTTCTATTCTTCATTGTCTTTAAGTCTGTATTGCCTTTGATAAATCAGGAGAGACTTTTACTGAATAATTTGTTATTGTTTTCCTATAAAACGATGTCAAAGAAAAATATCCATATGGAAATAATATTGATAAAGATTTTTCTAAAAACTTCTCAAATAAGAGTGGTGATAGTATTTAGCTAAGTACAGGTGGGTAGAATGTACCAAAATCTGTTGTAGACAACCTAAAATTGGACCTAAATTTAACGTACTAAAAAAATATATCATAATGCATATAAATGGCTGTGTCTTGAACTAGTTGAACTAATACACATTTTAGGCGTAGACATATTTTAAAAAATACAGGATATAAAACCTTTAACATTTTACTAAAACACGATTTAATTGAATCCTTTGATGGCAGATTCAACTTGACCTATTTCTTATAATCTTTTTTCAGACAATATAATAAAATGTATTGCCATTTAAAGAAATTGTTGTTCTTTACTATTATAAACGAATTTAAATTAATGTTGTCTAAGATATAATCAAAATTTTAAAAGAAACAGAAAACAATAACAAAAGTATGCTTCTAACACAATACGTAACAATGTTAAGTGTACGATGTGATTTCTGATATCATTAAATAGATTGCTTAGTGTATAATGATTCTATTAAATACAGTTTGCAATCAAAATTGATTTTATCTACTAAATTAGAAAACTAATAAAACTCGCGCACACCGATTTGAATAAGGATGTATATAGCAAATATTTTAAATTGCATTCTATGTTTTGAAACATTATTTGAACCAGCCAACACTATGCCATAATAATTGAATTCTGTGGAATAACTCGATTACAGTTATTTATTCAAATTTTAATGATTCAGTTTCAAGAATAATACTGGTCTTTTCTTGAAATTTGCTGCACACCAATTTATTAAATTTAAATTTATATTATTATTTAATTTGTTAAATATAATAGTTAAGTGCTGTGAGCCGGCCATTTTCCAAAATCATTTGCGAAACAAGAAAACATGACAATGACACGATTTCTTCGGTCAATGTTTTATCGACTCCAGAGCGTTTTGGTAAGAAGAAGTTTCTAACTGCTTCATGTGGACTGCCGCATTTCAATAGTTAAAGAAACGCCTACTTTGCGTCTACTTTGTGACAATACAAGCAAATGTGCTACCCCAAGTCGTATCCAGATGGCTCCATAGCCATCAATCAACATTATCACAAACAGACCATTTAAATACTAAAATTTGTCAGTATAAACTAAGCATTGTGTAGTGTTGAAAATGCAATTCATCCAGAAGATCGGTTTCGTACTTATTGAGAACTCATCACGTTCTTTCCAGAATTTTTCGCGGACATGACTCCAACCTGGGCACATCTGCTTCGAAATCTGTTTTTCTACCAATTAAGCCACCAATATTCATTTAATTATGTAAAAAAAACAAAAGTTCCTAACGTGTAAATGTTCATTACTTCTTTTAATATAAGTTTAGGCATAAAAAACTGTCTTCATTTAACAACATGATATCTCTTTCACCAAATATACCTGTATGGGTAAACGCCTATTAAACCCCAACAAACTATTCCGTTAGACTGTAGCCGACTCGCACTCATAGCCAGGCAGTCGCTCTTTGTATTGGCAATAATTTATAATCTCATTTCAGTATTTTGATTCTATGTACTTTGTAAGACTAAGGAAAACATCGATTCAAGTAGCATAAGAAATTCATCCAATACATGTTTCATCCTTATTGGGGACACTTCAGTCACTGTCCACAATTTTTCACACACTGGATTCGAAACGGAGCACATATGCTTCGAATAATCTAATTCAAGGTCGCTTTTGAAACCATCTAGATTTAAATAGAAAATTTCAATATCTATATTTAGCAACTGCATCAATTCAATGAAGATTAGATTTTTATATTTATAATAGAAATTTAATTCATCTACAAATTGCAATCCGGTTACTATGATCTGTGAAAAATTTGTTTTCCAGTGATTGTTGAATGATATATTGAATCATTTATATCATGTGCTAATGTTAGATGGAACTTATTAATAATTAATGCTTATCGATAGATTTTAAGCTAAAATGCATTTTGTGCAGTTTGACGTTAATTGAAATATGAGGATCCAACACGTAATTATTTTGATAAATCAAGGACAAAATTTGAAATATAAGAGATTTGATCTTAACGATTTTGTGTCACGGAAAATTTAAGAAACTAATATATGTGAAGAAGGGGCGAATCATGTGCTGGTCAATAATTTATTTATATTTTAATTTAGGTGGGATGGGTTTTTATTACGTTATGATAGCCGATTTGCTCAATTATTAAATAAACCAATAAACGCAGCTGCCAAATAGGAGATCGTTTGTACAATGCCTGAAAACATTTAGGCGAACTTCCATGACATAATTAAGAATATGCACAGTGTCATCATTACAAAATGATTTGTCATTTAGTGAGAACACGTGTAGTTGATGAAAACTTGGTATAGTATGACACCTTCATTAGATGCACGACGTCCATCGTCCAAAAATGCTTGAAATATAATTGCTATTGGAGATAAGTCGCATTGAACACCTTCAACACAGCAGACATAAGTGAATGATACAAACTTGGTATTGTAGATCTTAACTTGATAGTTTTAACTCAATAGTCATTTTGTGAATGATACATAATTTGGTATTTAAACAATAATTGATTGCGCGGGTGGTGGTAACAATTCTTTAAATCAAGTTTGCGTGCTTGAAGTAAACACCAATCCCATTGTATTTAACCAGTCATCCAACAACATAACAAAACTACCGCCAGCTGCAACGCACTGACGCGTTTCGACCTTCCATGATCATCATCAGAGTACGACGGCAAACTGACTATCGAGGATCAAACCGCATTGAATATATATGGAAATCAAATTTAGATATGCGGCTCTCACCTCTAGCAGTCTCGCATACATTGAACTTGACTGGAAATGTCGGCTGCACAATTTCTATGCAGTCACGAACATTAACTGTTTGCAGCTTTCGCCACATATACATATATAGGCAATACAATTTAAACAATAATTGATTGCGCGGGTGGTGGTAACAATTCTTTAAATCAAGTTTGCGTGCTTGAAGTAAACACCAATCCCATTGTATTTAACCAGTCATCGAACAACATAACAAAACTACCGCCAGCTGCAACGCACTGACGCGTTTCGACCTTCCATGATCATCATCAGAGTACGACGGCAAACTGACTATCGAGGATCAAACCGCATTGAATATATATGGAAATCAAATTTAGATATGCGGCTCTCACCTCTAGCAGTCTTGCATACATTGAACTTGACTGGAAATGTCGGCTGCACAATTTCTATGCAGTCACGAACATTAACTGTTTGCAGCTTTCGCCACATATACATATATAGGCAATACAATTTAAACAATAATTGATTGCGCGGGTGGTGGTAACAATTCTTTAAATCAAGTTTGCGTGCTTGAAGTAAACACCAATCCCATTGTATTTAACCAGTCATCGAACAACATAACAAAACTACCGCCAGCTGCAACGCACTGACGCGTTTCGACCTTCCATGATCATCATCAGAGTACGACGGCAAACTGACTATCGAGGATCAAACCGCATTGAATATATATGGAAATCAAATTTAGATATGCGGCTCTCACCTCTAGCAGTCTTGCATACATTGAACTTGACTGGAAATGTCGGCTGCACAATTTCTATGCAGTCACGAACATTAACTGTTTGCAGCTTTCGCCACATATACATATATAGGCAATACAATTTAAACAATAATTGATTGCGCGGGTGGTGGTAACAATTTTTTAAATCAAGTTTGCGAGCTTGAAGTAAACACCAATCCCATTGTATTTAACCAGTCGTCGAACAACATAACAAAACTACCGCCAGCTCGCAACGCACTGACGCGTTTCGACCTTCCATGATCATCATCAGAGTACGACGGCAAACTGACTATCGAGGATCAAACCGCATTGAATATATATGGAAATCAAATTTAGATATGCGGCTCTCACCTCTAGCAGTCTTGCATACATTGAACTTGACTGGAAATGTCGGCTGCACAATTTCTATGCAGTCACGAACATTAACTGTTTGCAGCTTTCGCCACATATACATATATAGGCAATACAATTTAACAATAATTGATTGCGCGGGTGGTGGTAACAATTCTTTAAATCAAGATTGCGAGCATTAATGAAAAACCAATCCCATTGTATTTAACCTGTCGTCGAACAACAGAGCAAAAACTAGTGTCAGTCATACGGACTGACGCGTTTCGTTCTTCCATGATAATCATCGTAATACGACAGCAAACTAACTAACGAGGATAAAACCGCATTGCATATATACGGAAAGCAAAATAAGATATGCGGTTTCCGAGTCTAGCTGTCTCCTTGAATGGAAATGTCGGTTGCAAAATTTAAATGGAAGTTACTTACATAAAATTTTATTAGTTGTTATATATATATATATATATATATATATATATAGTATATATAGCAGTTATGGTATATAAGCAATACAATTATTGTGCGGTGGTAAGCACAATTTTTCTTTTCCCTTGTAACTTATTTGGTAGTAGCGGTAAGCCAAAATATGAAGATTTAAAATCAAGAATTGAAGATTATTTTAGAGCATTTAGGCATTCCGTAAGCTAAAAGGCTTTACACTTATAGGCTACATAACAATTTTAACATATTTAAAACTTATGTTATCCATATTTTAAGTGACGGTATTCTGTTCAATCACTTTAGCCAATAGGACGACAATAATTCCAAATATATTCCAATAAACTAATTTATGCTAAATGTGTTATTGGTAAACATTAGTTTCTTTAGATATTTTTGCAAAAAATGATAAAATACAAAAGTATATGACTCCTAGTTTATTATAATTTTTTAATGAATTGAGCTTTTAAATTAGTATAATTCTGAGTATTTATTAAATTGCTATATGGATCTGAATTTTCTTTATATCTGATTCAAATTGACAATATAATATTTCAGTAAAGTGATGACAGTATGATCTCTTATAACGAAAATATAGAAGTTTCCTGTTGAATTCTCTATTTGAAGACAGTGCTTTTTAGATAACATGGAGGAAATCAATTTTAGTGTTATTATACTTAGCATATTTCACGTCAATTATCTTCCCTTCTAAAGTATTAATTAAGAAAATGTCATCCTGTTTTAAGTACTTCATTTATGATATTTTCTCATATGAATAATTGATAATTGCAATTGACTTCGAAAGGCTTTATTGACTGATATTTGGTCGCTAGTTAACAGACGTATAGTTTTTATGATAAATGCAAAATTTTGCTCCTTACCTGAATGGATTAATAAAAAGATTTTTGAATTTTATTATCATAACTCATTTCCGAGATGCATTCAGTTTGATAGAGGTGTTGTTGGATGAAATATATATCATTTTATTAAATACAATAACGAGACATGAATAAAATTAAATTGTGCCCTGTCTCTCAATTTCGTTATTTTCCAAAAATGTTTGTTAGCGTATGAAGTTCTTCTATGACGCGATGTTTAAAAACTTTTTTTTTAAATTATGTAATACATCATTTTGACTAGAAATATGCTAAATATCTAATCAATTTATCCACAGTTTAATTATGGTATGGTAGCAAATATATATATATATATCGGTAAAGGTGTTATTATCATGTACGCAAAATTAATTTAAATAAAATAGAAAGGAAATTTCGGATTATAACATAAAAGTATATAAAGTTCACAGCTATAGTTGTATAATGAATGGTTTTCAGCACTGCATATTAAATACGCCATTGCAAAGATATGTCTACTTGAGGAGTTATTTTTTCCACCTGATGGAATGATTAGTTTATACAGACGTCAGACACATACACATTCACAAAGAAAACCATATATATATATATATATATATATATATTCATAGATATTTAATAAATTGAAACGGTGTTACAATGTTTCACTTAGTGATGAAAATAAGTATTTCTAAAATGCAAAGAACACAACAGCTTCATCAAGCTGTACTCTTACATTATAGTAATCTGCCATTTACAAATAGATGAGATAGAATTACTTTTCACCTTTTAATTTGCAAACTTAATTGTTGCACAAAAACTTTATGCTGGAAAATTAATTAATCGATATAATGCTTTGTTTTTTTCTCTTTAGATATGTGTTTTTTAAACGCTTCTGAATTTAGTTCTCATATTTACACGAGAAATGCAACATTTTATCTCAAAGGGTTAAATTTTATTAAATTAATACACTTTTTAAAATGACACATTTGCACTCATAAATAAAATCTACTGTAGCATAAAATTTTTAAATAGTCTAATAATAAAAATTAAATAAAACTTACCATAAACGTGGGCTTGCATACCTTATTCAATAAGTAAATTTACAGTTTAAATTTGTTTTTATATATCCAAATCTATTTAACATTTTAAGGAATAATATTATACTGCTGTTTTGTCCGCAGATAGATCACATAGGCGAGAAACAACTAATTTATGTCATTGAAATGGCTACAAAAATCGAGTTCATTAGCTTTTGAAGAAATTTTGATTAAATCGTATTGGCCTTTCATACGGAGCATTTATTTTAACGTTATATATTGTTATTTTATTAAAATTTTATTTTATTTAAAAACGATAATTCTGAAAATACTAGAATTAAATCATGTCATTATAAATTAATGAATCAATATATCATTGCTACTTTATAATTCCGTGCTGAGCTGATTTAAATCAAACCTCTAAGATATGAACAAAAGCAAAGAATAAGAAAATGCTTAAGAAACTTATATGTTTACTGTAATATTATAAACTTCGTACAAATTTTAAAGCATATACCAAAAGTTTCAAAAACATTATTTAAGTTCATACACGTTAATCTGAAGTTTTTTAAAAAAAATTTACACGGAATTATGTTTCGGTAAATTTGGCTATTTGCTACATCAGTTATAATAGGATAAAACTTTTACTTATGTTTTTAATCTTCTATTCAGAAATGTTTCTATTTTACGCATTCTAATTACTTCATAACAATAGGGCACCTACGGTAAAATGCAATTTTAAATCTCAGTCAAAAATAATTTAAATTTTCAGTCATAATAACGACCTTGTTTGAATAACGCTCTTTGTATTGCGCATTTAATGTTCCTTGTAAATCTAGTCTCTCCAAATATTCCAACGATATATCAGCTTTTCTTAAACCGTCTTAATACTATCAATACACAAAAGTAACTAATTTTATCAGATAAAATAATAATATTTTATCATTCTTTCCTCTAAAATCTGCGAAACAATATATTTTTATATTTAACACGAATATCAAACAAATTTTTAAGACGTAGGAAATTTGTGTTGAAGTGGTATACTTAGCCGCCATTTAAATTCATCAAATACGAATCAATTCCAGGGGATATTTTTTACATTAAAATTATGAAATTGGAGGCGGCTGAATACTAATATCTGATGGAAATTGACGGTATAGAATAAAACATCTATTAAATTTCTCTTTGCCAGCAATAAAAGAACAAAACCGTTATTCCATCTGAAGCTGTTTACTATCAACTTGTGTAGAACGACAACCAGACAACAGCAAAAAGGATTAAAATTTCAATTTTAGCACCTGGCAGAACGTCGCAATTTCAGAGCGCTTTATTGAAACTTTGTATAAATCTTCTCCTGATAATTTTGAAAATGGAACTATATTGGGTATACAATAAGCGCTGCCAGTTTGTGAATTTTAGCATGATTTAGGTTAGAAGAGATGGAGGCATATATATAATTGCAGCTTTAACGAATATGGTGTACAAAATTGTTTGGATGTTTCCTATTTTCACACATTACTTCACTTATATCCAATTCACTGCTTGGTTTCCAATATAAAAAGGTATATTCTTTTAGTAGCTTCGGCAGAAGACATGAAAGAAATATAATTGTATCTGACAGAATGTCCATTTATTATTATGGTGCTAAATATTATATTAAAATGTCTTACTTGAAACATAATATACTTATTTCAAAATAATCAATAATTGTCTATATTGCTTATTTTAATCAGAGAGACGGGTGCATGATTTAATAACTTTTATCATATTTGAACAAATATCACCTTGATAATATTTTAAGTGTTATAACAGAAATAATTTTCTTAAATAGATCCTTAAAAGATCAACTTCGCTTTTTAAACATTTCAACACCAAAATTTCTGCCACAACATTTAACAAATCTGGCATTTTTTCTAATCATTCTTAATTCAATGTCAATTCAAAAAATTCTGTTTTGATACAGTTCCATATAAACGCCATCTTAGTCAATAATATGAGCGTTTTGCCATTGTAATCTTTCTTAACGTCATAATTTAATAACTAGGTCTATTGGATTAATTAAGGCATTTATTATCGATAATAACAATTAGCTAACGACTTTTGTCACTTGGTATCAGGTCACATTAAAAACGCGAGGCGGTTTGTTCATTGTGAGAAAATAAGAGATGTGACAGTAATAAGTCAGGCGACTAAAATCTGACAATAAAATCAATGTTGTTAGACGGACTATTTCCTCAACTGATAATGTAGGCAAAGTTTCTCGTTAACGGTCAGATAAATAAATTAGCAGAATAAAAGGTATTTGTTTTTTATATTTTCTAATATGCTAACGTCGACTGAACCGCAATTCAAATAGGTTGTTAAATATGAGTGAAATTGTGAAAATAAAAGGCTTCAAATTAGACCACATTGTAAGACTTCTGTTAAGATACCCATTGCAGTATATGAACAAAGAATGTCAATCAATAAAAAGCAAAATTTGGTCATATACTTGAATTAAAAAGCAGCTAATGGTTTTCTCTTTTGTCCCGTTGAAGTAAGGACTATGTACATTGTATAGTGGGCCATATCTGACCTATAAATATTTCATAATAAAAAAAGTTTTTTTTGCTAACTTTAACGTGTTGAAGGTCATTCTGTTCCACTTTAGACAATATATGTTAGCCACTGTAAAATACGCCTTATTGAAACTCTTGCTGCTACAACATGAGCTAATAATTGTCATTACTGCCTAGTACAACTAGCTACAATATTTTAAGTTATGGCTGCCTGGAGAAGTTTCTATTTTAACTGTTAAGAATTTATTGTCCTCAAAAGCTAGTTATTATATTGCATAAACGTAGAATATCCAAATAAGTCGATGCGATTTTCTGTACGTATTTGTAAATTAAGTTTTAATGAAAGTTTACGGGCATAAATAAAAATTTAACGACGTGTCCACGTTATGACGTTAAAAGTCACATAGTTCACCTGTAAAATGCAAAACTGTATCAAAAACATCGTAGGTTGAGAAAGTAAATGACCAAAGTTGAAATATAACATGTTAGTAATAATTATACCAAAGTGAAAATTGTTACGCTCACTCTAAATATTTGTCAGGTAATAAGAATAGCATCATAAAGGAATTTTATTCGTGATTCCTGTACTTCGTAAACAAAGTTATGAGACTAAGTATTACTGTTACGCAGTAGTAATACATAGAAAATAATAAGTTTAGATGCCCAGATCCAAAAAGTCATTTAAAATGTCTCCAAGAGGATACGCTAAATGTTTCCTAAAACATTTCTATTTTGAGCAAATTGATGAATGCTGAAGTGCAGCCCTGTAGAAAACTATTTAGTCGAAGTGTGTTTGTTTAAAACAGAAATATTAAATCTGTACATATTGATTTAAATTACTGTAATACATATAACAGCGATGCGGATGATTCATAAATTAGCTTTGATAAGTGGTAAGAAATAACATCTCCTGTTTTATTTTTTCAGTGGTGTAAAATCTCAAACACTTGAGGATGCATATACGCACAGCCTGATCCATTTCAGAAGTTCGGTTTGTCTGAGCACAATTGGAGAAGATGGGTCGTTTGGCTCCAAATAAGACTAGAAGTTGAAGATCTAAATGTTATGTATCTTATGATTTAAAGCTGGAATATTATATATACATGACTGACGAAAACAGACAAAATTGCCTGAATCCGTTTTATAAGGGACCTTTCAAAGAAAATCGTATGACTGATAAAAAATGCATTTATAGAAGTTCATGGCTGTGGATCGCTGCAATCTACAGTTTACCTGGATAGATTAGGTGACTGAGGATCGATATCCATCCAACTACCAAGAGACTGAGACGAGATCTGACTCGAAATAATGTGAAAAAGAAGAGCCAGACAAATGTGCAAAATAACTGAAGAAAAAATCCAAGACAACCGAAAATAGAAATCGACACAATGTGATAGTGAAATATAGCAAAGTACTAGCACGACATGTAGAACAGCGTTCTAGAAGAGTCGTCAATAAACCGAAGAACGATAACTACGTTATGCAAGAGTATACCTCTCAAACGTGAGGGTATACGTGGAAGTAAATTAACTCTCCATATAATAATTAATTAAACTTATTTTTTGTTCATTTGAAGTAATGTTTTGATTTAAAAAAATATGGGATTGTTTTTTGGATTTTCTTTGATTAAATTGTGGAATATTATGACTTGTCTTTGTTGACCTTATTGTTCAGTCTTCTTGAGATTTGGAATTGCGTGGTACGTTATTTATCGAGTCCAGGCTTAGGCTTATCGGATTTGCTGAATGACAATTAACGTCGCGATATTTTGACAATAAATTAGTAAAATTGAACACAAATTATTATTTTTAATGATATTAAGGGAACAGTATCAAATGCGCTTCAGATAAAATTAGTGGATGTTCTGTTTTCTAGTTTTTCATTTCTAGATAAGTTCGCTATAACAATCCGTGTGACGGTGAGCATACGCAATTTGTTATAATAAATTTTTTTTAAATATTATTTTAATATAACCAGTAACAGCGATATTTGTGAAGATACAGAGCAATTGACAGAAAGACTTAAGAAATTGAGATAAGATAAAGTGATGAGAAATTTTATTGTTCTAAATCTGGTGATCAGTCTGCCTATATTGTGTAATCCGAGTTTTGCGTTTCGGGGCTCCCTTATAGTACTGACAAAAGAGCCTCTACAAAATACAGAAAACGCAAATTAAAATAGAAACAGCCGCCATATCACATCTAATGGCTTTTGTATTACTATGCTAGTCAGTTCGGACTGATAGCATGTGCTATGCCGGGTCTAAAGGGACAGCCGTTATCCCGTTTTATGTGTAGCCTCGAGTGTGGTCTAACTGCGCAGTGAATACATTGTTAAATGTGTTTTACGGAATGAGAACAAGCGTGACGGATGCGAAGAACAAGTTTCGGCTACTAAAATACACTGGTCATTGGCATCTGGAAAGATACTTCTCATCAGCCTTGGTTGGCAGACTATCTAAGAGAAGGTACATTCCGATTACAAACCATCCTCACTAGGTATGGGCGACCTAGTGTTATTTTACAGTCCACACATGACCCTCAAATACGTATGGTTATATGGCAATGAAGCCTTAGTCTCTCTTGGCTTTCGTAGGGCTCTGCATGACAGTGAATCATTAAAGGTGTGTACGAGAAAATCAGTTTCTTCTAAAAATATACTTTTTAACACCTGCATATGAATAATGTTGACTGTTTTGATAGAACGACAGCTAAACAATCGATTTACTACAAGAAAGCATTTCTATCCAATTTAATAATGTAAATACCATTGTTGCTCTTATTGATAATAGAAAATATCTGATCATTTATTAAAGAAATTAATTGAAGTATATTGTAAAATAAATAAAATTGGAAAACTGCACAAAATGTTTACTATAATCAATGTTGCAAACTAGATATAAACACCTGACCCATTAATTACATACATTAGTTAGTTTAAACTAAGAATTGGCTTTTTCTACAATATTCAATTCTTAGTTTATACTGGAAATAGTATGTACTTAATAGGCCAGGTGTTTATATCTATTTTGCAACCTTGATTATAGTAAATTTTATCACCGACCGCGCAACCCATGTTTGCTTAATTATATAAATGCATAATATATGTTGTCTATATTGCAAAGTTTTATTTATATAACTCGTATTACAGGCAAGAAATGTTTCTGTATGATATGCATTTGCAATAATAACAATAGATCCTATTTGATAAGAATGAAAAAAAGCTATTTTATGCTAAATGGTTATCCTTGACAGTTGATTATGTCCGTAGTTAAATTGAGAATATAAAAATCATATATTTGCTGGAACAGAAAAGAACGAAAACTCCTTTATTAGGTCGAGATGTTTGATTAGAGAATCTACAGTAATGAACTCAAGAGATATAATGAATGAAGCAGCCAAATAAAAAAGACTTGGCTTCATCTGGAACGCAAAACTAAACAATGGTGTGATGGTTAAATGCATGAATCAGAATCGAATACTCGCCGATGTAAAGAGTAAGAAAATTGAAAAAAGTTTAACCCACACATATTATATAGGACCACCATTTATCGATATCCGAAATAATATTGAAATAATCTTATGATTGAAACCTTTATTTTTAAAATATCACTGTATCTATTAACACAGTTATTATATAAGGTGTAACATTTAATAATGAAAATTTAGGTTAAATTTCGATTTTTCTTTACAGTGCACTTATAACTTTTCTATCAGTAGATAATTTTCTAAATCTTTCATTTGACGCAAACTTATTTTGACATTTTATCTTAATATAGCTTATGGTTGTATTAAATTATGAGTAATAACTCTGATAGGATCTATAAATTTACAATATCAGTAGATAATTTTCTTAATCTTTCATCTGACGCAAACTTATTTTGACATCTTATCTTAATAAAGCTTATGGTTGTATTAAATTATGAGTAATAACTCTGATAGGATCTATAAATTTACAATATCATGCACACTTCCTCACAAGGTATAACATTTATAAATGCTTATTTAACCCAAGTAAATGTACAGCATTAAGTTCGACGTGCACAAAGACCAATTGACGTTAGTTAAGTTATATTTAACGAGTAGTCGAACAACATAAAAAGACTACCGTCGGTCACTCGTACTGACATGTTTTGACCTTCCATTACCATCATCAGAGTGCGACAGCAAACTGACGAGCGAGAATCAAACCAAAATACATATATATGGAAAGTAAAATAAGATATGCGGCTCTTGCCTCAAGTAGTCTTGAATAAATTATAATCGACCGGAAATGTCAGATGCAAAATTTCTGCTCAGTCAGGAACAATTTGCAGCTGTCGACGCATATATATTGTTTATACTATTAAACAATCACTGATTGCGCGGGTGGTAAAAATTCATTATGGATCTTCGCTTGTCGATTTACCGTCGTATTCTGATGATGACCATGCAAGGTCGAAAGGCGTCAGTACGTGCGACTGCGGCAGTTTTGCTATGTTGTTCGACGCTTTGTTAAATACAAAGTGATTGGTTTTTATTTCAAGCTAGCAAACTTAATTTAAAGAATTGTGAACTGCCACCCACGCAATAATTGATTTTTGAATTATTAACATAAGTTCCACATATGTGAACGTGCAATTACATTTAGTTATATTTAACTGATTGATGTGTACATATACAAACACATTCACACGTACACATACATGAATAGGACTCTTTAATGTAAACTAATTCATAGCCAAGAGTTCTATTAGTAGTGTAAAATGAAGCCGTTTGAACTAGCTTAACCACTAGAATTTATAACTGTCAAATTCCTGGTGCGGTGAATTTACCATTGATAAACTGGTCTAGAAATGGATTCCAAAATATTTAGTGGAAAATGGGTTACCCTGATCTTCCATTGTATAAAGGACGCCAAGTAGCTTTTTTAAGGTATTATATATATACATATATATATATATATATATATATATATATATATATATATACATATACATATATACTGAATCTATATAAATAGATATATTTAAGTAGTTTCAACTGAAGTTGCTATTAGCGAGAAATTTGAATACACACACTCTCACTCACACACACACATATACACACACACATACATATATATATATATGTATATATATATATATATTTATATATATATATATATATATATATATATATATATATATATATATATATATATATATATATATATGTATAAACGGTACATTTTTTGCAAACAAATAAGTAAACATTCATAAAAATTTGTTCCGAGATAAAGCCTGAACCATTATACGAATTTTCATTATGCAAGCATCTTGATAGGAACATAAAATCCATATCTGAATTTCTGTGCTAGACTATACATTCATTACACTCTACTCTGATGCCTGCCACGCAATGCTTATATTATTCGCCAAATTTGAAGAAGCGCAAAAATGTTGCCAGTTTTACATAAAATTAAACAATGACTGGTTCGTGGGCAGTATCGAACTTGTTATAAAAAGCCGTTCCATTTTATGTATACATTTGGCAGCATAAACCAAGTATTGTAAAGTGTAGAAAATTTGATCCATCCAGTAGACTGGTTTCATCCTCATTGTTAACTCATCACGTTCCGTCCAGAATTTTCCGCGGAAAGTGTTTGAACCTGAGCACCTCTGCTTTGGAATCATTTTCACGGTACCGTCCTATTATCCAACATTTTTTACCAAAATGTATAGTGGTTAAAGGGCGTAATACCGGCTCCTACTGATGAGTCGCCAGTAAGCACGAAACGAATGTGCATGAGATTATACTTTCCGTTCATGCTGACTTTGGTTTATCATTCTGGTCACAACTGAACTATTTTTTTACTAGGTTCGCAACACCTAATACATACTTAAATAAGAAATTGGTCAATATGATGTATTGCCTTTTCTATATTGTACAATGCTTAGCTTACACTGACGAATATATGAAAAAAATGGAACTGGTGTTTATTTAACATCGATATCTATATGCAAGATTTTGAAAGGCTGAATGTTAGAAAACCTCGCTTCTAGCTCAGATGCGGATTTCCTTACTTTAAAAAAATAATTTGCAAATTATAATCTATAAAAATGGAAAATGACAAAAACAGGTGACTTCAGTTTGGTGTTCAGTGGCTTTTATTGTCTTTTCGCAAAATATGGATTCATTTTCTTGTTGAGTCAATGGCATTGCGACAGATATTCGTGGTCAAATAAAATTATTATATTGCGTCCGGTTAATGTCGTCAGAAGCCTAGGATTCTACTCAACATACCATTGTCAGTAGGTAAATCTCTGAATATGCGTGCGTTGATTTCTGTGCCGCGTATTATTGACGATAAGTGCACGAAATATATTGCTTGAAACAGGGTCATGAGTCAACTTCATTCCTATTCATATATGCATGATCTAAAAGTGTAGACTGCAGATGCTACATTTTAATTTCAAATATAAGCTTTAAATAGCCAAAATGATAATAAAAATGGGCATACTTAATCTAAATATTTAAAATTAGCGCAGAGAAAATGGATTTAAATAGAATTTGTGGATATAGGATTGAAAAAATGAAATAAAAATAATATTATGAACAATGAAAACCATAGGAAATATTTATCTGAATAAAGTGGAAAAATTTGCTACCACTACTAATAGTAATATTGCTACTACTACTATTACTACTACTTCTGCTAATACTACTACTGCTACTACTACTATACCACTATTACTACAACAAAAACAACAACTACTACTACTACTACTACTACTACTACTACTACTACTACTACTACTAATAATAATAATAATAATACTATTACTACTACTAATACTACTATTACTACTACTACTACTACTACTACTACTGCTGCTACTACTACTACTACTACTACTTTACTACTACAACAACTACTAGGACAACTGCTACTACTTTTACTACAACAGCTACTTCGACTACTAATATTATTACTACAGCTGCTAATACTACTGCAAGTACTTTGCTACTTCTGCTAATTGACCACCTCCACTACAACTACTAGTATCACTTATACTACGTCTGATAGTACTGCAACTTATAATACACTTACTACTGCTACTACTACTACTACTACTACTACCACTACTTCTACTACTACTACTACTACTAATAATATTAATAATAATAATAGTTACAATAATAGATATAAAGAGGAAAATTTATTTGGCGACCAAAGCCATCCTGCCACACAAATAAGAGCTAAAAATACAAATAAGATTAAGGTTTATCTAGAGTTTTGCGTGACTGTAAAAAATGTACAATAAATCTGCATGATAAGCGGTATTAGGTTATGGAATTACAGTTGTACAACGCCCTATGTAATAAGAACTTTAAGATAATTTTATGGGCAAAGCAATTTCTGACGAAATAAAATTTCCCTAGAATCAATGAAATGATAAAAAATAAATAAAATAATGCATACTAATAAATCAATAATTGGTATATAAGTATATATTTATTATATAAGTAAGAAAACAACTAATAAATTAAGAATATTTAAGAATGGATAAAAATATTTACAAATAAATAAAGGAGAAAAAAAATTATGCATGAACTGTAACATGACCTGTGTGATGAAAACAGAGCAAGAGTAATTGAGAAAGAATGTATGTTGAATTCCCAGATCCTAATTACTATGCGGGTAATAACATTGAATATTGGATGACATGAATTCTATTTGCTATTATATCCTGCTCTTATTATTTTACTATATATATATATATATATATATATATATATATATATATATATACATAACCCATTGCCATAGACCATTGCACAAAACATTTTTATTAGACAGAAGAAATAAATTACTAACAATGTATGTTTATGCTTTAAATCAAGTTTGCGAGCTTGAAGTAAACACCGACCCCATTGTATTTAACCAGTCTTCGAACAACATAACAAAACTACCGCCAGCTGCAACGCACTGACGCGTTTCGACCTTCCATGATCATCATCAGAGTACGACGACAAACTGACTATCGAGGATCAAACCGCATTGAATATATATGGAAATCAAATTTAGATATGCGGCTGGTTACAATGGGGTCAGTGTTTTATCAAGCTCGCAAACTTGATTTAAAGCATTGTTACCACCACCCGCGCAATCAATTATTGTTAAATTGTATTGTCTATATATGTATATGTGGCGAAAGCTGCAAACAGTTAATGTTCGTGACTGCATAGAAATTGTGCAGCCGACATTTCCAGTCAAGTTCAATGTATGCAAGACTGCTAGAGGTGAGAGCCGCATATCTAAATTTGATTTCCATATATATTCAATGCGGTTTGATCCTCGATAGTCAGTTTGCCGTCGTACTCTGATGATGATCATGGAAGGTCGAAACGCGTCAGTGCGTTGCGGCTGGCGGTAGTTTTGTTATGTTGTTCGAAGACTGGTTAAATACAATGGGGTCGGTGTTTACTTCAAGCTCGCAAACTTGATTTAAAGCATTGTTACCAACACCCGCGCAATCAATTATTGTTTAAATTGTATTGCCTATATATGTATATGTGGCGAAAGCTGCAAACAGTTAATGTTCGTGACTGCATAGAAATTGTGCAGCCGACATTTCCAGTCAAGTTCAATGTATGCAAGACTGCTAGAGGTGAGAGCCGCATATCTAAATTTGATTTCCATATATATTCAATGCGGTTTGATCCTCGATAGTCAGTTTGCCGTCGTACTCTGATGATGATCATGGAAGGTCGAAACGCGTCAGTGCGTTGCGGCTGGCGGTAGTTTTGTTATGTTGTTCGACGACTGGTTAAATACAATGGGGTCGGTGTTTACTTCAAGCTCGCAAACTTGATTTAAAGCATTGCTACCACCACCCGCGCAATCAATTATTGTTAAAATGTATGTTTATTATGGACAATTATTTCGAAAATACTCAAATACTCATTACAGTCATTCATTTATTTATATTTCTGGTGTTTATTTTGTTACATGGTTTATTGTGGATTGATTTGTAGGTACGTGCACTCGTGTATACGTGCTTGGCTGTGTACATCTAGGAATCCCTCTTATTGTTTTACAAAGTGGTGTTAAAGATCTTACTTTTCTTGTATTGATTGAAATAGTTTTATTGACCATTAAGTCTACGATTTTTTATCCCTGTAGGTTGTCTTTATTATTGAATTCGCCTTGAATTTTATTTTTTCCCCTACGTAACAGGGCCGGGTTTGCAGATTGTTGTGTACATTGCCCATACTATTGCGCAGTTTCTTTCAGCGTTAATGATAACAGGGATACCGTTTTCGAAGCATTTGTTCCTCAGTTCACTTCCAATCTGGTCAAATGTTTGTTGATGCTGGTCCAAGGGCGGTTCTAGCTTGCGTGCACACTAAAACTTTTGCATTAGTTCGCGTGATTCCTTCTGGTGGAAATTTTGATATCTAGACAGAGTGCTATTTGCTTTGCAAAAAAACTTTACACAAGTCTAATAGGTGTTGGCAATAATCTTTGGGTAGAGCTGAGAAACAAATTAATAAGTAATAAATAAATAAACATATCTACAAATGAACATCTCTAAATATGTAAGTTGAAAGGCAAAACAAGAAAAATGTAAACAGGAGTGTATATATATATATATATATATATATATATATATATATATATATATATATAGAGAGAGAGAGAGGTTGAACGGACCACCACAGGCCTGCCATTACAGAACAAACAGCATGCCATTTGTGCAAGTAATATTGAGTTAACTTTTCATGAAAAAATTTTATTGCATATCTGCTGTCAGTGTTATCTACACATTGCTTGTTTTTGAGAATGAATTCCATTAAATAGACTGGTTTCGAGCGTATTAAACGATTATCTAGTAATTGCTAAAATTGCTATGTCCGGGATCTAACCGGGATTCATTTGCTTCGGAGGTTTGCACTTGCCCAATGCACCACACAAACAATACACCACATGGCATTACGCTTCGTTTTAGTGTCACTTCCTCAGGAGGAAATGTTTCCGTTTTATATTTTTAAGGTAGATTGGGGCATTTTTGGCAATTTTGTTTGATAGCAAAGAAGGAAATACTGACAAAAAACAATTTGCTATATTAGTAGAAATTGCAGTTAATAAGATGCAATATTTTGGAGCAAATATTGGAAAAATTTTGAAAATTATTTGAAAAGTGCTTTATTAGAACGTAATCAGTCTACATGATTTATTGAATTTTCTATCTTATAATACGTTTAGCTTTTACTAACAAAATATTACTAATAAAATCATGGCAGTGTAATTTAACTTAACATCATTTCCGCAGATCGCTTGGTGTTTCTCTGTAATGATAGATTATAGATGGTATCTTGCATTTTTTTATAGTGATGATAAATTTTCTGAACCTGAATGAAGGGCTGACTGAAAGATATGTTGGAATGTATAAATGGAAATTTTTTATATCCTGTCAAAATACTTCAAATTCTATATATATATATATATATATATTTTTTTTTTATATATATATTTATATATATATATACAAAACAAAATTTGGCACTACAGACGATGCCACACATTTATTTCACGAGTTGCACTTATAACAAAATTCTCTGATGTTTTGTCGTTTATTTTTATTTACTACTTTTCTGATCATCATTCTCAATAGAGTTACATTAAACAGTATTCGAAAATATTTGACGATATTTTGTAAACAAAATATATATTTATTGATGTCCATCGTATGATCACCAGAACATGGTTGCATAATTAAGAAGTCGCAGTTTCTTATTTTAATTTCGTTAGGCTACACAAAACTTGTAATGACTTTTCTGTCAAACGTACGTAGCTTAAGCATGAACAGTGATCTCCTTGGTGACGTTATGTATAAATGAAGCTAATCGTGAAATTTTTGACATAAAATTTAAAAAAAATAAAATTTCGACATTCCTATTATAGGTAGAGGTAATGCAGAGAGTGAGTACACTTTGTTGTATACCGTGGCAACTGCAATATTCAAACACGTCTGCGCAACTAAAATGCTTTAAATATGATGGCTATACTAATTTGAAGATCTTTTATCATATATGTAAACCAATGTTATGCTTCAATCGCATGCACAGTATTTTACAATTCAGTCTTCTACGATAAAATCACGTTTACCTTAGAGAATTAGCTTTTTTATCTGCTTAAGTGCGTTTCGCATTCCTCTGAAACATTTTAAACATTTCTGTATCTGCACGATTATTTAACTCGTCAAATCGTTGAATTTTATCATTAGGTCCCAATTCAGCAGTGTTGCAGTAAAATAGAGTGGCTTTGTGAATACCATCTTGCATTCAGAATGGTGGTGATGTGTCCCTTCTGTTTTAGGTGGCATGCTTTGTTCAAATGAACTGTAAACAAATAGGAATCTTGTCTACATTTGCATCTTTCTTTTCAAAAAATACTAAAATTTCTTTCATATCTAAGACTAACGTGGTGGTTGTCAGACGATAACCATGTAATATAGTTTGAAAAATGTTTTCTGCATTTTAGCACCGCAGTTTTACTACAGTAACACAATAACATTTTAGCAAATAAAACTGAATTTATCGGTATTATAGTTTCCTAGCGACATTGCTGAAGAGATAAAAACGTTTAATTTCTTTATCATTTAGAAAGGATTTTGCGTTCGTGAAACCTTTGCCTGATACTCATAGGCAAATTAACTTGACTAGCGTGAATGTGGATTAAGATTCTATGATATTAAAAACTAACGATTTTCATTGGAAATAGTACCGGCCACCAACAATATCTATGATATTTAAAAATTAATGTATGTTTGCACATAATCTCATTTACGAATTTGTGGCTTTAGAATCAATATTAAGGTACATACAGATTCACTAACTTTATGACGTGGAAATCAATTTCTCTTAAAATAACCGATAAGAATGTTCATTCGTGCGAAAATAAAAAAGAATAATTTCTAACTTAAGCCAGTTTATTTCGGTTGAATACAACGGTCGAGTCATTGTACGGTATGTTTACATGTGTGAGTTTGTATGTATGTATGTATGCCTACCATCGACAAATCAAACTGGTCATTTAAATATCTTTTTACGTTAATCCGTAAAAAAACGATTCTTTAGGCAAAAAGATTTTTTCTGAAAATTTGGTTATTGTGACAGGTAAATTTTTCGAATATGCAACATTTAACTCTTCTATGACATTTAGATTCAAATTTTAATTAACCAAAACATTCTACAAAAGAAAAAACCAATGATGCTCAATATAACATAAAAAATTGGTTAAACGATTTATACATATATATATATATATATATATATATATAATTTCGAAGAATACGCATAGTAACTCTTTTAGAGCTTTAGTCTAAAAATATTTATATGAAATATTTTGTATAAATTAATTCTGGTTGGACTCACTAATTATACCTAAATGTGTCGCTAATTTGAATATTTGTAATAAACAAGCTTGTTTTAGAAAAATATATTTTAGTATTATATTGTATACGTCAGCTTCGGTTCACATCCCAGTAAATTAAATATTTTTTATTGTGATAAGTGATATTCTCGCATTTGTGTACAGATCTCATTCGAAAACTCTAAAAACGCAAAAATCACACACTACGTTTTATTTAAAATATAATTACTAAGCAAAATTTGTTTCTACCTGTGATGAACATGTAACACAACAGATAAACTAACCTGTACACTGTCTCTGCATGCTTTGTCTTGTCCGACTTGAAGCAAACCGTAGTCTTGATCCAGTATCTCCATTTCTGCAAAGTGGAGAAGTAAAATATATATATTTTTTTAAAATTTAGTTTACTATCATTATGTTATTTATTATGTGGGACAGACTTTTTTGGAAATTTATACAAACAAAAAGCTTTCGAAAAAAACCCAAAAATCTGTAGATGTAGTAAAGAATTGATACCACCAACTGAGCAATCGCTGATTATTTAATTATGTAACTGGTATACATGTAGCAAAAGCTGCAAAATCTGAATGTTCGTGACTGCATAGCAATTGTCCAGTCGCCATTTCCAGTCAAGTACTACGTACGATTGACTATTAGAGGTGAAAGCCGAATATCGAATTTTGCTTTACATGGTTATGCATTGCGGTTGGATCCTCGCCGGTCCGTTTTCGGTCTTGCTGTGATGAGGATTATTGGATGTTGCAACGCGTCAGTAAGTGTGATTGATGGTAGTTCAGCTATGACTTGTGACTGGTTAAATACAATGGTATTTGTGCTTATATCAAGCTCGCAATCTTGATTTTAAAAATGAACGAGCCTTTAGTAAAAATTGAGTGGAAAATAATGTAACAGGTAGATTGCTTTCGCTTTCAAAAAATGAAACGTCTAAAAATCAAACTTCACCGGGTTTTTGTAGGAAACGTGAAACAACTATGTGTACGTCTTGACAAGGTGGAGTTACTCTGGGCAAACTTGAAATTTTTCATAAGTTTATTGCATAGTTATATGTTTGGATATTGAGATGCTTAATAACGTCTAACTATAAATGCTTGATGGTACGAAGCATACACTGTTAGATGTTCACTGGGAGTCCTCTCATACTTTTAAACATACCTTTGTTAACATTGCATTTAATGATATATAAATGTTGATTTCGCTTCTCGCAGACCGCCACATTTACAAACTTGCATTTTGTGCGTCGCCTAAGAAAGACTAAGTTGTCTGTAGCACCTTGTAGAGCAGACTTTAATATTGGCAAGTTCAGTTACTTGATCTGTGTACATGTGCCGATGAAGATAAGGTGAGTGTTGAGTTATTAATTGTCTTTATGCCGGTAGTTCGTCTAATTGGACATTTTGACTCGTTTTACGAATAAATTGGAATGGCAGAAGTTTGCGGATTCTTAGCCGAACAAGTTATTGCAATAAAGTCTCTTTATTTGTATTTTGTTCGTAGACATATTTCTACATAGGTGACGATAATTTTGCCGAAAATAATATCATTATAGTTCCGGTTCAAAGTTGATTCCTTAGTTTCGACGATATTTTTTATGATTCAGAATTTATTGTCATTAGTTTATTTCTACTAATCTACAGACTGTTAAGCGGTACGTCATGTATGTGAGAATTTAAATACACTGAGCCCTGGACCCTTGTCGATTGATAGATAGTCCACCATATAATGTGAAAATTCTTTCCGAATTCGCTCTATAAATTAGTGAAAATATTATTTGAACAGTCTTAATGCCAGTCAGGATTACGTGATTTTTTTAAACTAGCTTCAGTACTGTTACGAGACCGTTGTGTTAAAACTTCTGAGACAAGTTATTATTCACACACGCGCGCTTATCAATTTTTACGAAATTTGGAATGTGTCTATTTCGAAAATTCTGTGAACCTGGTTACGAGAAATTTAAAAAAAATCATCAAACGAAATGCAAAAAAGAATATTGCGATTCGACATAAATTTTATTTATTTAGACGGTTGCGCTGCGGTATGCAGTAGTTTATCTTAATTATATATTAAGCTTACAATGGTCGATTTATGAAAATTTATGTTAATGTAAGAAAAGCATAGTTACCCACTAAATCTGCAATCAATTGCACGTCCATATTTCGACTAAACAATAGGTTTTATTTTCTGAAAATTTTGAGTAAGTTACATTTGTTTCTTGAAGCCAACTGTTTGTACCACATCCTTGATAAGCGAAGCAAAATCAAACAGATATGCTAATATATGAGACACTTCATACAGAACATCGAGTGATGAGTCAGGACGTAGGGAAATTTTACTCACATAATATCCAAATTAATTTGGTCAAGTTTAATAGAATAATAATAATAATAATAATAATAATAATAATAATAATATAATAATAATAATAATAATAATAATAATAATAAGGCTTTAATGAACGAATAACAAGTATTTTTAACTGAATCATGAATAAAATCAGAACCCAGAACTATAATGACCAGTCGCACAAGATAGCAAATCTTTATAGTCAATTTTTTTTATGCATTGCGGTTTGATCCTCGCAAGTCAGTTCGCTGTCGTGTTCAGATGATGATTACTGAAGGTCAAAACGCGTCATTTCGTGCGACTAGCGGTAGTTTTTCTATGTTGTTTTACGACTGGTTAAATAAAATGTGACTGATATTTACTTCAAGCTCGCAAACGCGATTTAAGGAATTGTTAGCACCACCCGCGTAATCATTTTTCATGTTGTCCTATATATATATATATATATATATATATATATATATATATTTCGAACTTTTGAAATGCTATCTATTAATACCATATTGTACCACAAAGCCAGACCTTTCTCTTATTCACGGCTTTCTGGATAGTGAGATAGCCCTAAATCAAATAGTAGTCCATAGGCTTTTAACGCCTATCTATTTTGGATAATTGTAAAATTTTAATTTACAGATTCATGGAAATGCATAAAATTGGAGTCTTATTTTTTGGTTCAATATAATCTGATTGGTGATTGTTCACGTAGATATTGTTATACGGCAGGGCTGCTCATTGGCTAGTCCCAGACACCGTGCCTAGGTTTAAGCGCTGAAAAATTCCCGATAAGACTAAACCAGTTTACTGAATTAATTGCTTTTTCGATGTTATTCAACGCTTAGTTTATACTTATATATATATATATATATATATATATATATATATATATATATATATATATATATATGCATTTTGGTTTGATCCTCGCTAGTTAGTTTTCCGTTGTACTCTGATGATGATCATAGAAGATCGAAACGCGTCAGTACATGTGACTGGCGGTAGTTTTGCTGTGTTTCGCGACTGGTTAAAAACAATGCAATTTGTGCTTAAATCAAGTTAGAAAACTTGCTAATTCAGAGCATGTATGTTGATAAATATTATTTAAGGTTTCCAGTAGTGGTTAATTATTATTACTCAATGGCGAAGGCATATCGACTTCGTCATTTATTTACAGACTTGTCGCAATACTTGCTTGTACCAATAGTTATTTTATTACATTTCTGGAATACACGCAAAGTTGTCTTCATTGTGTAAAATAAAAAATACTTATTTCTATATATGTTAGCTAAAAATTGTGCAAAAAACATTAAACATTACAATATAACCCATTTTACTATCCCTCCAACATTTAATCCTCTTGTAAGTTTTTATTAATTTATTGTTCTGGAATACATTTTATCAACACTCCTACATCAATTCTTAACGCGTATTTCGGGAAAATACATACTAACAAAACTAATTTTAGAAATAATCAATGTATATATGAACACCTGGCACATTAAGTACATACATTTTGTCAGAATAAACAAAATATTTTATAGTGTGGATATGCCAATTCATCCATTAGACCGCTTTTGTCCTTATTGGAAACTAATCACGAATTTGCTGCGGACAGGGTTTGAATCTTGGCACGTCTGCCTTGTAATCTGGTGCTCTAACCACTGAACCACCTTGTCGCAAACTACCCGCAATTTCAGTTATATAATACCTAATTTTTCTTTGGTAGACTTTACTTTATGTAGCGCATATATATCATCCTTTGAGCACTAAAGATTCAAATAGTCATCTCCAATCAGTCATTTTAGAACAGACACCACGTTAAATGTGGAAGTGTCAATGAAATAGACATTTAAATAATTAAACGAACTTTGGGTGCGATCTTGATGTAAACGCCTGAACCATTATGTACATAAATTTTTTATTCTGTTGGTTTTCTCAGTAGTTTGCTATATTTTACGGTCAAGCCATCGCTTGTGCTTCATCATATTGAGCAAATTTTAGGAAGAGTTTACATAGCGCATCAGACTTATATCAATTCCGGAAGGACGTTATAAATGCCTTTGGACAGTTTTCATATCAAGAATAAGGTAACAAGTCGAACAATTCTGAGGCTTCGTAACTGTGAGGCAGTATGTGTAGTTTTGATTTAGTTTTCTTTGGTCATCTGGTAATTTATTAGCAATGACCACAGATGAGGCATGAAACTGTGACATAAATGTAGCAAGTAGTTTATTGCCAATAAACCACCGACTGCAAAGTCCGATTGTTGACTTATTGCAATGAAAGTCGCTCACCCTGTTTTTTTAATTGCTAAGGGGAAATTTTCTAAAGAAAATGCGCCATGTTTATTAGCATGTCCATTAAGACAAGAATATCATAGCAAATAATGTAAGAATCATGTGATAGGTATAGAGGTACCGCATAACTGGTTAAATCTTGCATTGATCTCATTTTCAATTTAATTGATAATCACCACATTCCATATAAACACATGGAGAAGGTTATTATTTAACTGATTATTATGCTTCATTGACTACATTTGAAATTTAAAATTTTGTGCTGAATATGAAATCAACGTTGGAACAAAACAGTAAATAACGAAGTGTTCTTATTTTTAAGCTTGTACGAAATGCAAAATGTAATGATCTCCTAGTCAAGACAATATTTTAATTAAATCATTCGATTAATTTCATTAATTACAATCATACATACAGTAATGTTGACATTATGTAGTGTTGCAAAGTAGCTTCGCTAGAAGTGAGCACATTATAAGTTTCATTCAAAAGTATTTCAAAAGCTATTGCTAAACCAACAGTAATCCTTGGTTAAAAAATACTTTATAGATGCTAGAAGTTACTCATTTTTACAAATTTTCAGAAGTGCACACACACAGCAGTGAACACACACACACACACACACACACACACACACACACACACACACACAAGATAACTTATTTAAGAAAGTTTGGTGTTTAAAATTCACTTAATGATTGTCCAAATTTAAATAGCCTTGGCTAATCAGAACGTTTTAAGACTATAAAAATACTCTTTTTTTAAATTTTTTGCTGAGATTGATTGTTACATGCACTATATATAATCTTGCCATGCTGAACATAGCTTCTATTAATGGCATTTTCCATCTGTCCATCATAAACAGATTATTAATATTTCTGGTTAGCCGCATAGAACAAACCCTTAGTGATAGGCAGACAATATGTGATAAACGCTGACGTAAAATATACAAGATGTTTGACTTACGCTGATTTTGTACAATTAACTGGTACATACTTGTAAAAAACACTTTGATGTAAACTTAGCTTTATAGGAAATGCATAATATATGCTGTGCGTTATTTTTAATAAATGAAAAGCTAGTATATAATATTTTAATTTTAGGAAAATTTTTTTGACCAACTCACAATTAAACTCGTCAAAAATCTCAGTTTTATTTAACCAGTCGTCGAACAACATAGCAAAACTACTGTCAGTCAAACGTGTTCACGCGTTCCGACTATCCGTGATCATCAATATAGTACAGCGGCAAAATGACTAGCGAGAATGAAACGGCAATGCATAAATATTGTAAGAAAAATTAGCTATGCGGCTCACACTTCCAATTTTCTCGCATACGGTTGAACTCTACTGGAAATATCAGCTGAACAATTTCTATGCAATCACGAACATTAACGTTTTGCAGCTTTCGCCACATATATATAGGTAATACAATTAAAAAATCATTAATTACGCGGGTGGTAACAATAATTTAAGTCAAATTTGTGAGCTCGAAATAAACATCAATCTCAGTTTTTATTCATCCAGCTGTCGAACAACATAGCAAATGTACCGTCTGTCACACGCATTGACGCGTTGCGACCTTCCGTGATCATCATTATAGTACAACGGCAAACTGACTAGGATCGAACTGCGATGCACAGATATTGAAAGAAACATTAGATAGGCGGCTCTCACCTCCAGTAATTGTTCATAATTGGAAATGCCGGCTGCACAATTATTTTCATAGGTGAGAGCAACATATCTAGTAAGCTTGCCATCGTTCTCTAAAGATGATCATGGAAGGTCGAAACGCGACAGTACGTCTGACTGACGTTTGTTATGCTTTGGTGTTCGACGACTGGTTAAATACAAAAAGGACTATTTCTTACTTCAAGCTCACAAACGTTATTGAAAAAATTGTTTCCACCACCCTCACAATCATTGATTGTTTAATTGTATAACCTAAATATATGTGGAGAAAGCTGCATAAACGTTAATGTTCATGACTGCATAGAAATTGTGTATGTGAGTCAACTAGAGGTGAGAACCGCATATCTGTTTTTCTTTTTCATATCTATGAATTTTAATTTCATCCTCGCTAGTCAGTTTGTCGTCGTACTTTGATAAGGATCGAAGAAGGTCGAAACGCGTCAGTACGTGTGACTAACTGTAGTTTTGCTATTTTGTTCAACAACTGGTTAAATACAAAATAGGATTGGTGTTTACTTCATGCTTACGAAGTTGATTTGAAGAATTTCTACCAGCATCCGCGCAAAAAAATGATTAATTAATCATTAAAATTAAGTTTATATGCTTGAAATAAACACCAATGCCAATGCATTTAACCAGTCAAACAAAATAGCACAACTACTGTCACTCACACCTACTGACGCGGTTCCAATTTATCTGATAATCAGTCTACGACAGCAAATTGACTAAAGATGATTAATCCGCAATAAATATTTATAGAAAGCAAGGTTATATATGCGGATCTTATCTCTCGTGGTCTCGAATAACTTGTACTTGATTGAAAATGTCGGCCGCAGAATTAATATATATTCACGAACATGAATTTACTGCAGCATGAGTCAAATGTGCTTATTTTATAGAATTAAACAATCATTCATTGTGCGTGTGGTGATAACAATTCTCGGAGGGCAATTATGGATGTTCAAAATACGTAAATACATGTAACTGATGTTTGTTTATTTGTTGTTCGACTGGTTAAAAAAATGGTATTGGTGCTTGTTTCATGATCGCAAACTTGATTTGAAGAATTTTTATTACCACTGCACAATCAGTGAAGGATCAATTTTATTACAATAAAACTTAAAAGATAAATTTCATGAGAAAGCAAAAGGGAATAATGTGCAGATCAAGTATAATAATTCAAAATATAAATAAGAAAATATCTGTTTAAATTTAAATAAGCAAATAATTTTCACAGGTATTATCCAAGCAAATTATTAACATCTCCGTAATATACGCTTTAATTGAAATAGATTTTTAGAGATTATTTTGTAAAGTCATGACTATTTGAAACATTTCTAGCACAAATCTAGGTCAAACTAAATGTAGATTTGAGCTGAAATATGCCATTGAAAAATTGAAAAAAAATCAGACAAAATGTCCCCAGGGGCAGGTCTGACAAATAATCTAAATAGGTTTATATTTTAGCAGATTTCTATGAACGCTGATAATGCTAATACCTATTTTTTATCTTTTTGCAATAAACAATCATTCTCCAGTGTTCCGGATACGGGTCTCGTTTGTTTTCTAAATTATGCATAGTTGTTAATGTGACATGGTTCGTTCTGTTGCTATACTTTTCTGACTAAAACGAGCCAAGCAGTATTCATACAGATATAAGTGGTTCCTTTAACAAAAATTGGCGAATAGATGCGTGGAATAGGATATTGTTACATTTTGGCAAACAGCAGCGTAGCAAAAATCTTATGATCTAATTATTTATAATTAATTAAAATATCGTAAATTGGTATTAACTATAATTGATATAAAATCAAATAAATTATTGAAGACAGTTAATTTACAGTTCAGAACAATTTAAATTGAAGATGATATTTTTATAAATATTTCAAATAAATGAATGAAGGATATATAATTTTTATAAAGCTGTTACCACAAAATCTGCCACCACCGATGCCAATAACGATTATGGAGACTGGTAAATGAGATGCCTTAAAAAATCATAAAATAAAATAACACGGAGGTGAAAATTTAATAAAGTTGTCGGTTCTTTTATCGACTTTACTAATGTAAATTGAAAATAATAAATTAAACAATTCTAAACCGTGAAAACTAATTATACTCAGCTCGGTTTATCCATGCTTATAACTTACTACTTAGTTTAAATGTTACAAGTTTTCTGCATTAAATTTCAAGAATGCAGGTCATCACTGCGTAAAAAGCTCAATTAATTGTTTAAAAATTCAGTTATGGTTGAACTAGACATTGCTGGACTAGTTATAACGAGAAATTTCAGCCTTCACGCAGGTTCAGATTTATCGACAAATGGAAGAACATATCTCCAAAACTCAGGCAGCATTGTATTGTTAATTTGCTTGAATAAGATAGTAATATTAATAGCTGCTGCACTGAAATTTTGCACAACACTGAGGAATTGCTTAGAATTTTGTGAGATTTTTGTGAAAAGTATTGTAAAGCGAATGAATTATAATGATGAATACGCTAATATTCATAAACCAAAGAATTTTATGTAGCAAGAAAATTGATTACCTAAGAAAAATATCTTCGTATTAATTAAATGAAGCTCGTACTCTTTATTTCAATATTTAATATCAGTCCCGCGCAATCAATGATTGTTTAATAATATAAGCGTCTTCTTATTTGTTAAACGCCTTGTAATATCTAGAACTCTTTTTTAATGATAAAGGCATTCTTTCCTACCGCAAGTTCTCGATCTATCGTTCTTAGCCCAACTATTCCATATTATCTGACGTCCACAAAAGGTGCTATGTAACTGCAGTAGTTCGCGCAGTTCACCTTATGTAGTGCATATCGTAAATTCTCAACTTTCCATGAAGACGCCAAAAAGATAATCTATGCCTTTTCGGGAATTAGGAAACAAGTATCACAAATATATATTTTCTTTTATATAGCCTATGCTATCTCGTCGTCATAACGGTGTATATTCACGGCAGGCACGCTCTTCTCTTAACTACGGAAGGGATATTGGGTGACGCAATTATTATAAATCAAAAATTTATTTTACAGTTAAACGCTTCCACTAAGGTTTACTCCTCTCGGACCACTTTAATCAAGTCAGATTCATGCTTACATTAAATTAATAATGTTACGTCAGTCTAGGCGTGTTTATGTCTTCCTGTGATTTTGATTACCTTTCTAATGTCAACTTGCAGTCTTGTTTCGAGCACAAAAAATGTTTATTTCATTTTATACATGTATGTTCAGAATAATATGTTCAGTATATTGATCTTAGATTATGAATACAGCTCATTTTCGTATATTAGGTGATTTTTCTAGAACAGTCGTTTTCGTTTGTTAAATTATTTTTAACAGTACATGAAATCTGCAAAATTTGTAGGATGAATTGTTCTGTTCAAGCTAGTGGTTCAATAGGCACGCATCTGGAATTCAATGTTGCGTGTGAGCTAGAACTATTCAATGAGGTCAACACAAATCTATTTGCTTATTACATATGACACACGTCTTTTGTGAGAATTTTCCTCATCGTGTCGTCCAAACGGTCCCTGTGGCTCATTGCACCGCCGGCACCAAATCAAACATCAGCGCCCAGAAAACCTTCAATTTGTTCACCGTCAGCTCGGTGTACTCCTGTGGTCAGTCCAAAGACGTGGCGCTTGAATCATCCTAAAGTGATATATGCCACCAGAAATTACATGCGTACTTATAGTGTTGGCATTCTACGTGAATTTTCTCGATGGCCCAAGAACGGAGATCAGGGTCACAGACAGAGAAAAACAGCGGATATAAGGTCGACGTGTATTACTTCTGCAACTTAACTAACCATGTCCTTATTTTTTGTCACCAATACACTCTCCCGGGGCTGTGTTTGTGAAAAATACTGGGGCTGCAAAACCAAAATTGACAGTAACATTCAGCATAGGAGTATAATTTAATGTTGCCAATGGTCGGTCAATCAAACCATATGGTTTGGAAAATCTTAGTTGCACTAGGTCTATTTCTTGTATTCCCGAGAACTTTTTTCGTAAAAAACGTGTCATATTTTATGTTAGGTTAAGACTTGTTACAACTCAAAGTAGCTTGGTAGATCCATTTACAAATTTGATTATACGTATTTTTGTAAGCAATGCCGATTGACTGCTTCTTTAGTTAAGTGAAACCACTCACCCAGGTGTGCGTGAATTCTTCACCAATTTTCCAAATATTAAGAAAATATGGGTACCAGATTTCATAAGTACACCTAGACTGACTATGAGAACACTAAATGCCGGTTCATATCTCAAAAGCCATGGAAACATGTATTGAAAGTTTATGTGCGAGGATATTCCACTCTAAAGCCAAAGTACACCGGGCCTCACTAGATAATCCGAGTGCTCAAAAAATTTTTTTATCGACTACAGCCGAAATCATAAACCAGATTGGTATAAACACAATTCTAATTATATTTAAAAAAATGAAACAACATAGCAAAACCACTGTCAGTAACACGTACTGACGGGTTTCGACTTTCCATAATCATCATCAGATTAGGACGAAAAACTTACTAGCGAGTACCAAACTGCAGTGTATAGATATCGAAAGCTAAATTGGATATGCGAATCTCACCTCTAATATTCTCGTATAATGTCATAATTCTTATTTAAATTATGTTTTCCTGCTTTATATAAACACTAATCCCATTGTATTTAACCTATCGTCGGACAGCATAGCTAAACTACCTTCAGTCGCACGTAATGAAACATTTAAAACTTCCATGATCATTATTTTATATAAGGTAAAATCATTTATAATTGTATATTGATTACCAACATTATACATTGTTTTGAAAATAAAAACTTATTATTATTAAATTTCATTTTTAAATTTGAATGCTTTAATATGAACAATATTCTTAGCAAATTTAACTCAGATTTTCAAATTATTAGTCTTTACTGAAAATTCGGTATAATAATATAAACAACATTGATTGGAGTGCCGTAAGATAAGCAATATTCTTCGATAATTGTCTCGCATTTCTTTAACTTAATGCAGCGACATTGATTTACTTACATCCTGTCATAATATTTCACCATTATAAATAAATCACGTGCAATTTTTAAAATCTGTAAAATAAAAATTTTCGATTTTGCTAATAATTATTCTAATCGGCCATCTTAGTTTATTTGATTTACTATTTTACAGTAATCCAGACATAAAATCTTTCGAATTTTAACATGTAAATTTCCAAATATCTATTATATCACGTTGAAATTTGAGAGGTTAATTTACAAAGTCAAGTCTGATTAACGTTGTGCGATTTAAGGTCATTTTATTGAGTAACAAAATAACGCAAAATTCTAACATAGATTTGCAGATTATTAGCCCTTACTGAAAATTCTGTTGTAAACCTTTAGACAACATTGATTTTTATGTGAAATCAGACTGTTAACAAATAAAGCGACTTATTCAAAAAAAATAAAATGATAGCCTTCTCTATTTCAGTTGTTGCTTTATATTTTAAAACTAACAAAACAGTATGTTTAATAGGAAAGGCATCAAAATAGACTAACCTCAATAACTGCCTTTTTTGTTTCCATCCAATCGTCAAGGTATCCGTCAGTGAGGATTAATAAAATAAAATAATCTGTGCCATGTGGAGCTTGTCGAGCTTGTCTGAAGTAAACATTAAATTAAAATACATAATATTATTGTTACCATTGATTATGAACACTTATATATATTATAAAATGTACCTCAATAATGCAATGTCAGTAAAACGGCTAGTGCATTTTTATTTCGTCTGAAAAATTAAAGAAGAGCGTTTAATTTAGCAGAATGCTGAGATTTAAGCTTGATTAACCCAATAAAATGCATAATTTAAATAGCTATGTTATAATAGAAATTTTAATATTTTTTTAACGAATACAAATAAATACTAATAATATTAGTCATATCACCGTTAGTATATTTGAATTGAAACAAAAAATAATCCATAAATGTAATAAATACCATACATTATTTGAAAACCAATGTAGTGTACGCGAGTGACATGTAAAAAGCTAAGCCAAAATGGCATCTATTGACATAGAATGAGAAAAGCCATATTTGATCCAATTTAGAGCTGTCTTAGCTGGTAGGGGTCAGAGGTTATGCAGGAAGAAACCTTTAACACTATTCTTGAGGAAAAAATGATAAGGCGCATAACTTTGTTGATAAAAGAAGTTGTATGAAGTTTACAAATTTAAATCATGAGCGGAAATCTACCTTAATATTATAAAAAAACAAAAATACTAATGTTTAATATGAGCAGTTCAATCATTATTTAGGACTATATAGTTCACACATACAAGCATATATATATATATATATATATATATATATATATATATATATATATATATATATATATATGTGTGTATATATATATATTCGAAGCTAGAACTTAATTTTGGTGACAAAATTGTTTTAATTTTCGCGTAAGTTAAATGCGGCAAGATTCGGCTGAAATATGCGGGGATCGTCGTTATTTTAATTAATTGATGCTATTATATAGTTTTTGTAGACTTTGATATGCTGCCTACAATTTCTCAATGTCAAAGTCAAAATCTGTTGTAGAAATAGAGCTCTGTGGTGGTAAAAATAAATTCTTTGTGGAATATAATTTATAACAAATGAAAAACAACTTAAATAAATAAGATATTAAGTGGAATGCCAAGTAAAAAGCACAGTTCACTACTTATTTATTCTAAACATGCCAAAGCAAATGCCGGAATGGTTGGTTATAACTCTTGATTTATGTGTAGGTAATGCACTTTTTGAGCTACGAAACAGAAGAAAATGTCTAGATGAGGCGAAAATTAACAGTACAATTATGATTATGATAGTAGTCAATTTTACTTTGCGGTTGCCTATCTTGATGATTTACTGATTTCTTACATAATATTGCATATATTATATTTTGCAGTCGACTAAACATATGCACAATAGCTAATGATATTTTATTTGAGTAAGGCCCATTTAAGTACATCGATATTGAGACGAAATCCTTGCTTTTACAACAGAAGTAGCAATGCCAAAGTTTACTTTCGTGTTGATGGTGCGCACCAGAGAAGTTGAGTTACTTTCAACCTGCATAGGTAACTTAAACAGTTGAAAAAAGAGTATGCATTTCCTGAGTCTCTCACAGTGAGGTTATATAGACAAAATGGGGAACATTTTAGTCGAAAATACAAAAGGATTAGTAAAAACCATTGCTGCTGTTCTGCAAATATAGTGGTGTAGTAAATCCACGCTGAAAATTCGTAAATCGGATGAAAAATTAATGCCTGATTATTTTTAATAGAAAGACGGTTAGACATCAAAACTAACACGTGCAGGTGAAATAATTTTGATTCCATTCACAAACAAATTTTGTTTTATAGCATAAAAGTTGGCGAATAAACTGTAAGATTCTCTTTATTCCGTTTGGAGCAATTTATGATGTGATTTATTAATAGTAACTATGGCTTGGCTCGGACATTCTAGGCTTAATATTTCAGTTTGTTTGAAAAATACAGAAGACCAAGGCTATGCATTCAACTATAATTAAAGCAGCTTGCCGTAATTTGTGACTAGACTTTGTTGAGAAATGTGCGAACGAAATTATCGGTTAATTTGCCCTTCCGTAGAGGTCACATGGCACCATGCTAAATTGTTTATAATTGTGTTTTGTTTTCTAGTTAGACCTGTTTTTTAAAAATTTATATTCAGTTAATTAATTTTTTGCCAGTAAATTATTCGCTAAGATCGCCACAAACAGTGTGTTCTTCAATTCACAAGAAGGAAAACCTTTTTCATATATTTGAAAATAAAAAAAACCTACAGAAAGTCGTCAAATTTGGTTACTTGCCGAAATACTATTAGCGAGACGTTGACTAATAGAGAAACGACCATACATTAATACTAAATAATTGAATTGTTATACGCTCTTCGAATGACAAATTTTTTTAAATGAGGTATTCAGTTGGGCAACATTTATTGCTCCCCGAATCAATTAATAAATTCACGACGAGAATCATATACGTTCCAGCCTTCGATTGATGGAATACTGGATAAGTTAATCCTTTTAGTGTATTCTGTGTACATCTTAAAAATAAATTTATTGAAATATGAATACATGAAAAACCGTGCTGTGGATATTTTTTGCTTATCAAACTAGGACTATTTCAAATATGCATCATATGAAGTACGAAAGGAATCTTCAATTTGACTTCGTCAGTCAATAAATATCTATAATATCTTTAGCCATGAACAGATACACTGCAAGAAAAAGCGCATATGTTAAATTGTGTTCAATTTTTTGAAGCGTTATCAAATTTTTTTGTAGCTATTATATCAATTCATTGCTCTTTCAATTTTAATGTTTTATAGGCTTCTTAATTTTCAGTTGGAAATGTGATTCCACGATAAAATGTCTTTAAATGTTATGGAAGAGCTTTACAATTTTTTTGCTGACTTTTTTTCAACATTGCATACATATGCCATTCTTAATGGGAAAACTAAATTCACATCTATTGTCCCATTTGGACAGTTAGTTAAAAATGAAACATTTATTATGATGGTTTCACTTTATTTTGCCGTTCTCTTTTACATCTGCGTTCTAGTAAATCTAAATAGTGCTTATTTAATAATGTTTTAAAGAATTATTTTTGTTGCATTGTGATTTTCTTTCTCAGTTAGTATGGAATGTGATAAATTTAGAAGTACTTATATTTAGATGCCTGTGTAATTATAAAGGCTCCGAGGAAATATGAAATTCTCATAACTGCGCAAATGCATTTGATATTAAATAGAAAGTACAGACAAACACAAGCACACAGATGCAAATCCCGTTCTATTGTCTAAAATTTTTGTTTTAAAATTTTAAATGCAAATAACGGACTGTTATTAGTATTTCATTAAATGCGCCATTTTATTTGGATATTTTGATAATATTTTACCTGAAACAATTTAAGTTAAATAATATCAAAAATTAAAATAATAACTATTTAATATAACACTTCAACAAAATAAACGCAATATCATTATGAGATGTTCGTAACTTGGATAAAAGGGAAGCATTATGAGAGCTTGTAAAGTTTGACGTTTTTCGTAATGAAAATATCAATATCCAGAAAACTCTGCATTAAATTCGTCTAAGCTAAATGATTTGTTTCACCGTCGGACTATTAGTTTGTCAATAATAATAATAAGATACGCCTGTATATTCAGCGAAATTTCAAAATATCAAAATAAAGTTGCAAATTTTACGTTCGCTCTTTTGAAGGTGAAGTCTGTTTTAGAAACGGTCTATAAATCACCTAAAAAAACGATTAATTATAAATGTAAGAATTCCGGAACAATTCAGCTATTATGAGATTGCATAACGTTCAATATCTCTATTTTTCACGACGGTTAAAAAAAACTTAGAGCTGAATCTAAGTTTGAAATCCGAAGTCGATCGCTGCCTTTTGAATATGTAAACTTGTTAAAAGACATTGGACAAAGTTGAGCATATATATATATGGCGAGGTGACTGAAATGACTTCGTTCATTCTACCATAACTCAGATCAGTTCATTATACGCGTGGCGATCTTCAGCTGGCTCTATTAAATCTCATGTGTAGCTAGTACTCATCGATATTATATTTGTTTGCTCTAAGTTCGTGAAAGTTATCATATTACAATTTAGTTAGTCCTTCACGGAAGGTCAAATTTACAATTTCGTTTTTAAAATTGATTCTTTCCACTTAATGAAAATTGAGCTAAGCACTTCTCATTAGGGTTCCAATTGTGACTAAGCTCAAACCCTTATGCGAACTGGAATCCATCACACATGGTAGGGCCTATCTGGCATTTATTATAACGGCACAACCTTGTTTAAAAAGGGAGCTACGAAAATTCATTTTTGCTTACACGAAACAGCGCAGGCAAATTAATCCTGAGTTCGTAGGCATGCACAAAAATCCGTACCAGCCATCCTGCGTAAAGTATAAATGTACTTTCGTAAATATAACAGATGTGACCTCAGGCCATGCACAGTCTTTTGAAATATAACTGACTGTCGGTGATTTAAATGCCAATTAAGTTGAAATATCTCTAGCAGTTCTATGACAGAAAGTAGCTCCGAAAAGGGTATCAGGCAAATCGATATTCACTTCAGCTTCCATTTGTTTGCGCCGTGCCTTATTTTGCAAGCAATTAGCAAGAAATAGAGGCACAAGGTGTAATTTATTTATCAAGAAAGACAAAACGCATACATGACTAATTCTTTAGCCGCACCAACGTACTATGGCGTCGGCATGGTATGAATATAAATGTTATTACAGAAATTTGGCCTCCGGAATAAAATTTTAATTTAGATAAAATGGTTGCCCGTATAACAAGTGAAATCTAACGTATTAAGAAGGATATAAATTTGGTGTTTAATATACTTCCCATATAAAGTCAACCAATTTTTAAAAAAATGTTTTGATATTTGAAACTAATGTTGGTTTTTTTTAAAAAAAGTTAAGTTTTATTAAATATATTCTTAATTATTATGGAATTTTCTTTTTCTTCATTAGCGAAATTTATAATTTGTTTTCGTTGATTTTAGAAATCATTCATTTTTAGATTTTGACGACTCAAATTATTACGCCCTTTACACATAATATATTTAGGTGAGGAATGTGAGAAAATATGACGGGACAATTTCCTATACGCATTTTTAATCCCGCAGTAGTGAAACTAACTTCATTTAGAGTCTTCGACAATGCGACCCAAAGCTAACTTACATTATATAATATATACACCGAGACTGCACAATGTATCATCGCTACGGCTATTGAGTTAGAACTTGGTACCAATATTATGGCACTGGTAAGGAATATGCTATCAACACTATGATTCCCGAGTGGAAACAAGGTACACGATGGATTTAAATGTATGCCAAAGTTCACCAAAGTTATGAATTACAACTAATACTGAACAAATTTTACTCCAGCAAATCCATGCACTTTGGACTTGATCGATATCAGTTATCACATTTGGCGATATTCATTACATTATTATACCATCAGATTGTTCCATAATCTTCACCAAAATAAATATTGTGCATAGAGAGTAATAGTGGCACCCACTAATGAGTCGCCAATAAGCACGAAATGTATGTGTATGTGAGATGAGAATTCATTTCATGCTGAATTTGGTAAATAGATAAATAATATCAATCATGGTCAGAGTATATAGATTTTCTGGAGTAAAATGTTTTCAGTAGTAATTGGTTGTCTAACTTTTGGTGAAATTTCGCACATCCTGAAATCAATTGCGATGGTAACACGTACCGACTCGGCAACATCAAGTACCGATTCAATATACATAGCGTTGATATCCTGTACAAGCTCGGTATATTTACACTGTCCAAATGTTCCAAATTCCTCACCAAAATATATAGTGGGCATAGAGCGTAATACTGGCTCTTACTGATGAGTCAACTGGAAGCAAGAAACGAATGTGCACATAGGATTAGACTTGACTTTCATACTGACTTTGTTTTATTTTGAACCAATTTATTACAAGATGCGCAACACCTAAAACACTAAGGCATTTATATTAATTCTCCACAACACGCGGTATGTGTCTGCTATATATTTAATTTAATGATAACATGGTTACCGCGAAAATTGATAACTAATATCAATTAAGACCAGAGTGAATTGATTTGCTAGAGTAACATGTTTTCATGAGTACTTTTAATTCTCATTTTTGATCAAATTTCGCATATCTTGAAATCTAATATGATGGTAACACGTACCTACTCGGCAAGCATAGTGTTGGTACCATATACCTATTCGGCAATCGTGGTGTTGGTATCAATTACTGATTCAGCATCCATAGCGCTGGTTCCCCCTACAAGCTCGGTATATCCAATTTTTTATTATATGTTGCGCACCTAGTAACAAAATTGTTCAAATATGACCTCACGGTTAAACCAAAGACGGTTTAACGGAAAGTATAATCTCGTGCACATTCGTTTCTTGCTTACTAGCGACTTATAAGTAGGATCCGATATTACGCCCTTGGTTCTCTTTATATTTAGGTGAGGAAAGTGGAAAAATAGGACGGTATAATCTTCTTTACGAATGTGTAAACGTGCCATTGTGAAGTTAACTTTATATTATATATTCAACATTGTGAATTCAAAGCCAACTCAATATATATAATATATATATACCGGGTCTGTAAAGAGTACTAAATCAATGGCTATTGCGTTAGTACACAATACCAAAATTATAGTACCGATATCGTACATGGTATCAACATTATGGCTGCTGAGTCGGTACAAGGTAAGATCACGATGGATTTAAATATATGTTAAAGTATACCAAAATTAAGAATAACAAAAATGTTTGAACAGCTGTGACTCCAGCAAATCTATACACTCTTGCCTTGAACTATATCAGTTATCACATTTCGCGGTAATCATAACATCATTATACCATTCAAGTCTTCCAAATTCCTCACCTAAATAAATAATGTGCGTAGGGCGTAATAACGGTTCCTACTGATGAGTCACCAATAAGCAAGAAACGATTGTGCACGAGATTATACTTTACGTTTATGCTGACTTTGGTGAAACATTTTTAAAGAATTTTTTACTTGGCACAAAACACTTAATAAATAATTGCATTTATATATTAGCTCTTCACAACAAACAGTACCTATCTGTTATATATTCAAATGAATGATGTCATGATTACCGCGAAAATTGGTAACTAATTTCAATCAATGTCAGATTGCATGAATTTGCGTGAGTACTTGGTTTTCAGGTATAATTTTAAGTCTCATTTTGGTGAAATCACACATATCTTGAAATCCATTCTGATATTAACATGCACCGACTCGGCAAACATGGTGTTGGTACCATGTACTTATTCGGAAACCAGTGTTGGCATCGAGTACCAACTCAGCATCCATAGTGTTATTACCTTCTACAGGCTCGTTATATGTCATACCGTCCAATTGTTACAAATATGAGGTGAGTATAAAGCTCTATACCAGCTCCCAGTGATGATTCATCAGTAAGCACGAAACTAATTAGCAGACGAGATTAATTCATCCGTTCATGCTGACTTCGATCTATCCTTCTCTTCCAATTTGAGTTCGTTTATTACAACTAATAAAAGATTAATGGCATATTTATCCGAAGTAAATATTATTCATGATCTGTAAAATGATGAATAATATATGGTAAGTAGATAATCACTATTTCTTTAGACATACTTGCGGTAATCACACGTTTAAATTTAATTTTGCACAATAATAATAACGTTCTCTGTTTCTGTAGTTTCTGCCTTAAAAAGTTCTAACGTAAAAAACTACAATGCTTTTACTTTTTTATAATTTTTGTCGCAGTATAGAAAAAAACGAGTCCTTTATCGAGAAGTGCAATTGCTTTCCTAAATATTGCGCAACTAAGTTTATCACAAACGAAATAATTATTGCTACGGATTTAGAGTGAGCAAATAATTTAATTCTAGGTATTGCGACGTTTTCGAGAATTGAAAGGCGATCTATTTATTTTGAGAACTTGCAATGAAATATAAATTTTATTAATTGCAAGCTAACTTTGTATTTTGCTCGAATAAATTATTCTGCGTTAAATTGAATGATTGTTTGTCATAAAAATATTAAAAAATTTTTCCTTTCCACCTCCTGACGCTTGTTGCTTCAACATTTATAAAGGATGAAATTTTTTATATGCAACAAGGTTTTCAAACTATTAGTTTAGGAGACAAATATTATTGCATAAATTGCGCAAAACAATACTTAAAAGCTCTGTTATTCCGAATAAATATTAGGCACGAACTAATAAAAATTATGAACTCAATCGGCATGATTATCTGTTTCTACTGTAGAATCATTTGTGCCTGTTCAATATTGTACATAAGATTGTAAAAGCGATTAATATATATATATAACAAAACATAAACTTTATTAAAAAATTTTCCATTGTAGATAAAATATTTTATGCTAAATAGGGTTTACTCGCTTTATAAAATTTCGCATTTAAAATTATTGTCAAGAAAAATTATTTTCTACTGAAAAAATTAGATGTGCAATCAATGTAGCATAAAACAGGCAAAGAGTTGAGCATTTAATGTTAAATTCTTTTGCCTGGATATTCATGCACGTATGATTTTCAATGCTTTATTAAATGCAAAAGTAGTTTCTGAAATGTATACATTATTATATCATTTACTTGTCTTTGATTATCAAATTAAGCGAAATTAATAGAAATGTAGTAAATTTTATTATTTTATATATAAAATAGAAACCACGTTAGCGAAACAATTGACAGTTTTAACGCTAATTCGTTATCATGTATTTAAAAACAGAAATGTTCTACGTAAACTATTATTTCTTTAATTTTGTTGTTTTCTACGCAAAAAATTGCAAATGAAAATCATTTTATGTTTATATGCACGAAACTTTCTTTATCTGATATGAGTTTTATGAATACATTTAGAATTACACCATAGCGCTTTCATGCTATCTCGTTCCACTGGTTTTACTGCAGATATGAACCAAAGAAGATGTTATTTTTAGATAGTAAAAAGTCTCTATTAAAAAAGATACACAATAATATGTATTATAGTTGAAAATTTAGAAAGTCGAGGAAGCGTGTCTCAGGGCAGTTTTACGTAGGGCTTGGAAACACCACTGTAACGCAACTGCACTTAAAATATATTGGCGATTTACTGAAATAACTTTCAAACATGAAAGCATATCAACACGCCTAGCTTTCATTAAAATAAAAAAACGCGCTTTACTGGTATGTCGCAATATTTAGAGGACAAAAAAATGGTATATATAACCGGGAAAACCAATATTATGCTGCAACAACAGGTTGGAATGTACTCCGAATTGCGTGAATTCAATATTCTAATGCATCTGCTTGCATTTGATTGGTCAGAGGGTCTTCCAATTATAAATAACGTTTGATGTAGATTGCAGCTCAATCTTAATTTTCAAAATAAGTAGAAGAGGTTTGGTGGGGGATGTTATTATAATTATGTCAGCTGCAAAATATGTAAAACCCAAAGCGGTACGAAATTTAAATCTTATGCGCTTCATTGCCTATCACCTTTATACTATAAGTGAATATACACAGTTTTCTTATCAACGGTACACACATTCCAAACGGATAGTGTTATTGCATTAAGTTTATATTTATCTATAAAAGCATTTCTTAATTGTAATAATTTCAAACATACAGCTATGTTATGGATTTGACCACATTTTTCTTGTGGGGGAAAATTTATAGCACTCGTAGGTCGGTAAAGTCTTGAATGTTGTAAATTTTCAGGTGCTCTGATTATTGGCCTTGATTGATGGGTTCTCATTTTTCTCTTCTTTTTTAAGCCTTCCATCAGCTGCTTGTCTGAAAATAACGTTGGAACAAGATTTTCCTCTCTTATGAGGAAAACGAAGAGTGGAAAATCTTGTTTCAACATCATTTTCAGACAAGCAGCTGATGGAAGGCTTAAAAAAGAAGGGACAATTGAGAACCCATCAATCAAGGCCAATAATCGGAGCACCTTAAATGTACAACATTAAAAATTTTACCGACCTACGAGTGCTATCAGTTCTCCCGCACAAGACAAATGTGGTCAAATCCACAAACAGGAAGACGGCACTGAGCAAAAAGATTCAATATTTAAATACAGCTATTTTAGTTGTATATTTGAAATTATTACAACCAAGAAATAATTTTATAAATAAGTATAAATCTAATGATATTTCACAATCCGCTAGTTCCAGGCTTTTGCTTGAAATGCGTTTTTCATATACGATATAGTTTTATTTATTGCTTGCGAACAATTAGAGCCATAAGTAACAAAATACCGATTTCAAATAAATTGTTCGGTTTACCTGTAGATATCTACTAATCAATTCACACTATATAGAGCTGTCAAGCAACGAGCGGACTTGAGCAAAATACTAATAATATATTATAAAGGCTAACACAAATAATTTAGAGCTGCCTGTCTAACCTGTAGCACTTGAGTGAACAAATGACAATGCTTAAGGAGAACAGATATGTTTCCATCACTGTCATTTTGACCTGTGCTAAATGCTTGGCAGACAATTTAAGATGTCATTATAGGCGCGATGTTATACTTTATCAGAACCACTGGACACATGAACTCACGGTTAAATTGGTCCATTTTGTTTATCAATTATATTTATGCCAAAAGGCCAAGTACTACGTGTAAGCGTTTGTCAGAAACCGAATGTATCTGGCTAATCTTTGCTAATTTACACGCTTATTATACATGAGTTTTTAATATCTGTGTGTTTGCTTGTTTGTTTTTGAACGCTGTGTTATTAATTAGGGCATTTAGCACAATAAAATTAGTCCCGCTTTTATCAACTCAAAATGTAAACAAAAAATGATTAAAGTTCCATGAGATGTTAAATCGAGCAATCAATGACTGATTTAAAAAAACAAATTATCGACAAACTTTATCGAAATTTTCGCTATTGGAATTTTCACTTCGTACAATTAAAGGTAATTTGTGTCTCAGCTCTCCGAGATAAAATTAAACGACTACTATTCGTAATTGATGATTTCGGCTTGAGAACAGGTCTGAGATCGTATATTATGTAATATTATAAATAAGAGGACCTGGTCATTGACTTATTAAACAAATATTAAAGAATACGTTAAAGATATCATACATATACGTATAAATATATGTGTATATATATATATATGCACAGACATAATACAGGACAAAGTAATGGACATGTAAATAATTGATTAATTTGTGTAACAAACCGCGGAAAGAATTTAAAAATGCAAGCAAATGTGTTGTTGCAAGAAACCGGATAGCACCAAATCAAAAAAAATTATTAGTTAATTAATTGTCGTTACTTAAACATGTTTGTTTTAACAGTGCCTACATACATACACAAACGTGTACTAATTAAAAATTAAGCATTGCAACAGGAAGCGAAGGAACTTTGTCTTGTAGACCGGGTTCGTGCTCTATTGAAACCTTCCAAAGACTGTCCAAAAGTTTCCGTGGACGGGACTCGAACAGTGAACATTTGAATCTGGGTCTGAAACTCTATGTACTGTGTGCAACGTCTGTTTCTGGTTAGTATAACTTTCTGGTGATAACTTTTTGAATTTCTTAAAACCTGAAATTTTAACTAGACAGATCGCATGTGTCACCATACGACAGATATCAGGGCACTCGGTGAATTGAAATTAATTAGATGTCTACGAGCAGGAATTCAATCAAATTTATGTTGTCAGTATATATCAAACACAGCATTAGTTAGCACAGGTAGTTCATTCAGTTGTCCATAAAATTCTTTAATTACAGTTCGCAAATTGCGCAGGACTGGAATTAAACCGGAGGACATTTACAAGACGGTCACGTGCTCGGAAAATTCTATACAGCCCTTGATGAGTTCTCATTAAAGAGGAAACGGGATGAATTACCTATATTACCCGATGCATAGCGCGTTTTATACTGACAAAAATAATATATATATATATATATATATATATATATATATATATATATATATATATATATATATAAGTTAGTCTCTTTGTATTGTTATAAATGACAACGATATCGTGTTTATAAAGGAAAATTAATATAATGTATTGAAGATAATAAAAATATAGATTTTTCCTATTTTGGCTTCAAGAGCTAAGTGGCGTGCCGAACATTTAAAACTTAAATGAAATCAGGCAGTAAGCCACATTAATGTGCCCCTTACTGGCCCCTAAATAAATTACGTGCTAATCTAGCTACACACTAGTTTTTTCTACAAAGGGTGTAACACATTCGTTGGTGGTATTTTTGCAATTCCATTAATGGCTGGATTACCAGTAATTTTGAAAAAGGAGAAAATTTTCTGTTATATTTTACTTTTTTGAAGCAATAAAATTATGTCAAACGACAATGATATGTTTTTTTATTCTAAAGAAATTCATTCGTTTTCTTTGAGCTCTTAGGATAATTGGATTACCAGTAAACATGCCAAGGAAATATTTAATATCTTTATAGGAAAGTGCAGAATGCAAAATAATTCATTAGAGACATTTAGTCTAATATGCAAAATCATGCTCAGTTAAACATAAAATCACTCGTATACATAAAGAGAGGAAAATTTGAGTGATTTTTATTATGATAATTCAATTATTTATAAACGCCCTCGGGTTATACATCTGTATCTTTTATATACAATTACAAATTTGATATTTATATATTAGTGGCCATAAACATATTATTGTAAGATGAGCAAGATAACTATATAAATTAAAATTTGAAACAAAAATATTTAAATTTACAAATGTGAATATAAATTGAACTAAAATTTAAAGTATTGATGACAAATATATATATATATATATATATATATATATATATATATATATATACATAATACAAACTATAAATTTCATTTATAATCTAAAAATAAATATAGATAAATCTAAATAAATTTTAAATGTAATGGGTATATTATCTCTTATTGAAAATAAATATGACTATAAATAACAAAAGTGTTTTTCTGTATGAATATTCTTAAAGATATAATATATATATATATATATATATATATATATAATCCTTTTCTCTAACATTAAAAATGAATATAAATGACTATGTATAAATATATATAAACAATAAAATATATGTTTTTCGATGCAAATTTATGCACATAAATACAAAAATATGAAAAATAAGCTTGTGTTTGTCGCTGAATAGCAAGTTAATTATGGAATTTTTTAGAAGAAGTTAGAATTAAATTTAACCTGTAATTTAACCTTCAGTTAATTATACCAAAAATTATATGAAATCATCTGAGCCTGCCCCATTTTTTTTCACAATCTGACTTGCATATATTCCGTGTATGCTACATCTATAAAATGTGTATTTAACTACTGTACTTAGAGTTTGAAATCCTTAAGTACGGCATGAAGCCTTTTAAAAATGTTGAGAAAGTTTAAATCACGCGACATAATGCATAATAAACAATAATTTTTAGTGTATTTACAATCTTACTGCTTAGTTTCATATATTTATATAGAAACCAGAATTAAGTTAATTTGTTTCCGTTTGCATTAAATGTGCAATGTTGTCTTCTCTTTTACCTCATGACTAATTAAATTGAATTTCCCCAGTCTTTGAACCAAACAGGAATATGCAACTTTTTTAGTTAAAAAACGCAGTGCTAAATTTTTATTTATTTTATAATAATGCTCATTAGAATTTTGCATTGTGTTCAAAGCAAAACTGCGTGAAAAATTTATTTTATATTGAATTTTATTGTTGTTTTGTTATTAGTGTATATATGTGTGACTGTTAGATTCACCCTTGACAAAAATTGAAATAAAGCGTATTTATAAATTTTTGCAATTAAGTGAATTGTATTTATTCTTATTACTGGAAAATAATATCATTAATGCTAGGTGGAATTACGGTGCGTGCCTTCTGTTGAAATAGCTTTTAGTCACAATTCTAAGAATAATTTTTATGAAAATTTTGTCAAATTCACATTTTATGGAAATAATTACCCTTGCAACTTCTTCTCGACGCTCTACAAATACACCGAGTATGGGCTACGCATTGTATTCAACTAAGTGTAGTACTTTTAAGTGGCGTTATGTAAAATTGAACATAATATTTAATCAGTGCGCACAAGCCGCGGAGACTTCAACTTTTATCTGTGTGACATTACCTAGCAAAGTATGCATTTGCCTTACGAAATGGTCAATATTATATTATCAGCTACTTCATGTTCAATTCTTCGTATCATTCTAATCGAATATTAGCAAGCTTGGTATTAGAAACGACATGCTACTTGAATTATTAATTTTGTATATGCGTTTGTGATCAATAACATATTGAAATATTATAATAAGTATGCGGAATATGATGTATATGCTTTGAAAAATTTTAAAATGCAAAAAATTTAAATACCAGTTTTTTACGTACAAAGACATTTATTAGAGAATTTAAAATGAATATCAAAAATATTAATTTTAAGAAACCTTTTAGCAATTATTACAATTGTTTAGAGAGACTTGATAGACAACTGATAAACAAAAAAGTTATATGCAAGCAATACTCAAATTTCCGAAATGTGAAGTACTACCACATGCCAGTGCAGTAACGCGAAATTAACAAAGAGAGGGTTTTTTCTTAATGTATCAAATTTCACGTAGCACTCCGGTAGCAAATATAAGAAGTTTTTATTTTTTCTGTCTATTTCCATCAAATTTGACACTTCTTCGTTTTTGGACATGTACATGTTCTTGTCCACATTTTGTTACAAATATTCAAGGTTTCCTGAGCGTTCTCGAAAAAAGATGTTCTTCATATTTTACGAGTGAAGATGTCATTTTTTTAGGATAAACGTGAAAACTTCTGGTTATTTTCTTCAACGACATTCCACAAATAGTTAGACCGTTAAAATACCCAGGTCTATTAAATTATTAACGGTAGAATATTCCACGGGTGGCGTCGATGTTATTAAACGTTAATTTTATAAATAATCACAAGCAGCACGAATTTGCATGTTTTTACCGAAGATTATGACAAAATATGTTATTTGAAAGTTATTGAAAACTGAAATAATGCTATAAGGTAAAAATATAAATATTTTAAATCTGCGTAGAAAATTTCCAGTAATTTCATTTCATCTCGATTATGTAGTGTTGGATATAGTAAAAGTTGATATTTACTTTTAAAGATACTTTTTCCTAATATAGGCCCCACCTAAAGGAAAAGCTAGTATATATCGGAAAATTTTGTGAAGTGTGCGACAGAGGGGCTCAGTAGTTAGAGTTTCAGGTTCCGAAGCAGACGTGCCAAAGTTCGAGCCCTGTCCACAGCAAATTATGGCCAGTACGTAATAAGATCCCAATAAAGACGAAACCAGTCTATTTGATGAATTGCCTCTTCTACACCATACAATTCTTCGTTAATACTGACAAATGTGTGTAAATAATGAGTCAGGTCGCAACCTTGATTATGGTAAATGCATGAATTTTGTTTATTTTTCGGTTATAATTGTCTAAATGTGGCTCGGTGTACGAATAATTCAGCTGATGACTGTCACGTCTTTTACTGAAAACAAAATTCAACACTGGGAATTGTAATTAGCAAGTTGACCGAAAATCCTAGTTTGTTTGTATAGAAGTAGGAAGGTACCCAACTTACACACAGTAAAGTTTTAAATGTTTCGCGAGAATGGGTATATAGCTAATCATGGTAAATTAATAAAAATTATGTGCATTAACCACGTAGATTGTTTTGCTTTATTATCTTTAAAAAGTATGATAATTGCTTCGCAGGAGTTTTGATGTCCATCTCGAAAAATTTCGAGGAAACACTTCATCACTAACCACGTGGGTTATGTTATGTCGCGAAATAACGAGTTATAGAAATGCTTGGTAAGTTTCCCGTCAACAAACGAAAACGTCCGTATTTCCTTGGGCAGAATAATCATTGATAAAACGTCGGATAAAAGTGTACTATTCAAATACGATTTTACATTTTAATACTTATTCCAACTCATTACCAAGATTATACTCACATTTTCCTACATCCACATCGTGGCTGCCAGTAAACTACATGAAAATCGTGCATTTTCAATTTAGCTTAGCAGAATATGCCACGTTGTTTAGTGATTTGTTGTTAGCAGAGGGAGAAAACAGGTTGGCAGACGCTATCATAGAAAACCAAGCCAAAATTGAGCGTCCATGAAGACATTCGGCACAACAATATCAGTTTTCAGTGGACGGGTACTCGGAGGTAAATGCACTCCCGCGTTTAGTCGAATTTCAATTTGATTCTGACTGCCAGAAGACGACTGGCCAGATCCGTTAATTTAAAAGAATACAAAATTTGTGCTACGCTCTCGCGTCTAGTTTAGTGGACAACCATTGTCTGTTTCGCAACATCTGGTTTATATGGGTACACTTATATGCTAACGTCTCATCTGTGCGCCTTGTAGCAAGATAACTGTTGCATAACTGTAAAATTCAGTTCACCACAACCAAGTGTTGGCGTAGGGTAAGGCTTGGGTGCCTGATACCATTAGCACAGCTACTTTGGGTCAGGGTTCACTTTCCTACAACTCCGCTTACCGCGCAGTCGCTATCTTGTTTGGCGTTCAATTATCGAGCTATCTGTATTAATGCGAAACGTCGCATAAGCCAGTAGCCAAATCAACTGCCTTTTTAAATAAATAATTTTCTTCATTAGCGCAATAATTGACTATTTGCGCATACACATTTACGAATGCTAGAACCACCTTAACAACGCGGAATCTAGTTCAAGCAAAACAAGGGCCTGTGGCTCTTCAGTCATACAGTTGTAGAGCAAAATCGTACCTGGCTGAATCACTCTATCATTGGGAAAGCAGACGCATCGCGGTTTCCCGTAAGATAGGCTCGAGTGAAGCCCATTGTGGTCTGTTCAAATATGGTCGAGCCTCCTGGAGACAAGCAATTAAAATAGTGGGATTGTCCAACACAGCAGTCGTAACAACATCAATATATAGCATCACAAGACCCCACAAATTTTCATAGTTAATTAATAGAATATATTTAGAACTATGCAGCACAGGAGAACTAGAAGACACTGATGGTGATGCGTCGGGAATATTTTTACTGCTCTGGTACAGAATATATGGCGTCGCTAGTCGCCTAACGATTTCACAGTCGCTGGAAGTTGTGCATTTGAGGACGGCTACCTACAACCCATACCATCAAAGTCAAAATGCCTAGAAGGCAATAATTGTGAGCTGATGGGAGATTTTATGTTAGCACTATCAATACTTAAATGCTGTCGTTATGAACGCGCAAAACTGATCATTTTATGCTATTGGATGTTTTAATGTAATCTAAGATTTACTTTTATTAAAGGCGGATATAGGAATGTTGCTGTAAGAAATTTGTATAGATATTCCTTTTCAGTGTTTTTTCGCATCACTTTGGATTTCTCTTGATAAAAGGTATGTATATTACTTTTCAATTTGTAGACGATTTTAAAAATTTCACGTCAATTAAGCTTTCGCAACTGCTTTTGTATAATGCTAAGGATGTATACGAATTGGATGCTTTCGCACAGCTATATCTTATATTTTTGTTCAAAATTAATTAGTTTGTGTTTTGAGTAGAGTTTGCCGCCTATAAAAGTATAGTTAATAATATTATTCTTATCATGAACATTATTAATACTTAAATTTTACAAGAATTTCATTAGCTTTAACTGGTCTTTTAAAAAGAGAGAACGATAAAGCAGCAGACAATAGGAAATGCACAATTCAGCTTTCTTGGTGAGCGCGAAGACTCGTCTAGTGCAATTGCTCCAATAATTGTTTCAGGTGGTGGTAATAATTCTTTAAATCAAGATTGCGAGCTTGAAGTAAACATCAATCCCATTGTATTTAACCAGTCGTCGAACAACATAACAAAACTACTGCCAGCCGCAAGGCACTGACGCGTTTCGACCTTCCTGCACTGTCTATTTGAGACGTATTACAATTGAGACAGGAAGATGGCAGCCTATATTGAAAGCAGATATGTACTGGACGGTTCGTCTATCTGAAATATTTACTCGATGAATTAAAAAAACAGTGTATTCTCGGAGGCTTAATACACTATTGATATTTATTTTTACCACAAAGCAACAGATAAATTTAACTGTAAGGAATTAGCTAATTGGAATCGAAAAGTCAAGCATTATTCACTTATACAAATATCAGTATGTTATCTAGGCTGGTGAAGCTGATTTCTAGAGAAACGAATTCAAAAACACAATAGACAACGCACACCAGACACAAAGTAGAACGTTTCCAAAATAGATGAATATATCTTTTAGAAAATTCCACTCTAATTCAAGCGGATTTAAAATTATTCTTCAAAGCTTTAGACGAAAGTGAATTACGCATAGCGGAGGTTATTGCCTCCAACAGATTTAATCATCATCTAAGTAAACTAATGAAGTACGTACATGATTTCAATATGTGAGCGTCTCAGCACGTACGTTTCCAAATTCCTGTTTGCTGTTGAATAATTTGTGTTCAATACAATTATCTCTCTGCTGATTTACAAAAGGCTGCCTATATAAATGACCAGATAGTGTTGATTTGAGGTCTAGTTAAAATAAAATGGCCTTTGTTCACCACGTTGTCCATACCTGCTTTATAATAAATCTATACTTTGAAGCATAATTTATTTTTCACGCAATACTAAAATCTCAGATTAATTAAATTTTTTATAAGAAAGCAGCGAAATGTGCATAAAATTTAGGATTGAGATAAAATATAATAGCGATACAAGAATAAAGATTTAGCAGCGCGAAATGCTGGTAGAACACGTTCTACAGCATATCCGTGCAGTTTAGATCTGAGAATATTTATTCTTGACTGAGGGAGGACCACAAAGTCAGCAATATTTCTTATATAACTTACTCGCTGACATGCCGAATAACAGTTGAAAAGCAAGTTGGTCCCGTAGATTTGGTCAATAATAAGGTTTTCTGGTAGGCTTCTAATACAGAATCAATCCCTTTGCAGTAAGGATTGTCTGGATTGCCATTCTGTTTTAATTGTTCAAATAAAATTGCAACTGAAAATAAGCGGTTTTAACAAAAATATTTAAAAGCTCTGAAATTGATCAATTATTATGAAGATAACGTAAAACCGAGCATGAATTCATATATAAAACACAAATTATGAGTAAACATTATTATAATTTATAAACACATTTCTAAAATAATCCCATTCATTTTAACCAAAATGGAAATCAAGTCTCGCACATTCTGATTACCGAACGAGTCTATTGCAATAGGGATGATTTCCCAAGGCTTTCGAAATAAACGAATTTGTCAAACGATCGCCACATATTTTTACCCATTTGAATGCCTCTTAGTAACTACATTTTCGGAACGATTTGATAAACTAACCTCTCTGGTTTTTACTCTACAACGAAGGAACACTGCCAGCGAGCCAGAGCCGCGCTCAAGTGTCTAGGAATACTTCGAGAGATTACATCACTACCTAACTATCTCGGAAATTGCTGGAGAATGCAATTCCAGCCCAGATAAGGGCCACCCTCAGTAACTGTCTGCGGCCTTTAACTATTCTGTAGCTTCGCATGGCATTTACTTGCAGCCAGTGGCGTTTTACAAGATCTTTATCTCGAATGATTATATTTGGGCTTGGGGATACAGACTAGTTAGATTTTCAATTAGAAAAATCAAATGGCGTCTCAATCAACAAAATCGGCGATTTCCAGGTAGAAATTTTTTGTAGTAATACACTCTAAAATAACCAAATAGGACTATAAGACACAAAAACTGTGCTTCAGACCACTTATCAGGCAGCACAAAGAATATAGCAACCACTATCGGTGGCTGGAATGCTGATGTCTCTTTTTTTTAATGGACACAACGGCGGCATTTTGTTTTCGAATTGAGACGGTTCCCTTCCTAAAACCAGGGATAGTTGGTTGATACCCAAGAAACATTAGATAGTATATAATTGAAACTTGTTTATTATGTGCGGCAGGATGGCTACTTGTTTAGAACAACATATTACGAAGTAGACGTGCCCGGGTTCGAGCCTTGTCCACGGCAAATTTTGGACATAAAGTCACGAGTTCCCAATAAGGACGAAACCGGTGTACAGGGAGAGTCGCCTTTTCTACTGTATACAATGCTTGGTTTTTACTGAAAAATGTATTTATATAATGGGTCAGGTGTTTGGATCAAGGTCGTAAGCGTGATTAAATCAATGGCCACCTTCTTATGAGCACTATTTCAGATTCTGGTCCTATTATTCCACATTCTTCTACCAAATATATAGTGGTTAAAGGGCGTAATACCGGCTCCTACTGATGAGTCGCCAGTAAGCACGAAACGAATGTGCATGAGATTATACTTTCCGTTCATGCTGCCTTTGGTTTATCCTTCTGTCACAACTGAACTAATTTGTTACTAGGTTCGCAACACCTAATACATACTTGCATACATATTAATTCTCCGCAACAAACAGTATTTAACTGTTAAATATTTTCGCAAATATTTATTCAAATAAATACTTACCGTCGCCGACGCGACAACGGTCATAGTCTTCCAACCCTTTCAAAACAGTATCAAACTAAACAGGTTCTTGTTTGCGTTTGCTAAAATAGTTTTGGTTAGCCCATTAGCTTAATCTTTATCACCGACGAATTTATTATTTGGCCGTTATCTTCAACCAGGAGGAAGAAATTTATATTCAATAATGCACGGAACTAATGTCTTGCGGATGGTCTAAATAATATTGAAATGAAACACGTATGCCCAAAGTGTGATAATAATTATTTAAATCGAGTTCTATCTTTATATTGACACTATTTCCATTATATATATATATATATGTATATATATATATATATATATATATATATATATATATATATAAATTTGCAATGAAGGAAAATCAATTCATTCAGTAGACGGGTTTCTTCCTGATTTTATACTGACATATATGTGTATATAATGGGGTTTGGGTGTATATCAAGATCAAAATCTCCATTTAGATAATCGTTCTACTATACAATTCATAGTTTTTACGGACAGATGCGAATATATAATGGGATTGCTGTTTATATCAGGATCTTAAAATTGATGCAAATAAGTTCCTAATCTAATCCGATTCAGAATGAAGATAATACAAGTACAATGTGTAATCTGACTACCAGGAAATATAATATTCTGTTCAATCTTTGCACATGTTGGGATATGACCACATATAGCACATTTCATATTTGCACTCATACTGCAAACGTTTTATTTTGTGCATGGTAAATTAGAAAGCTCTCACATAACAAATGATATTATTACAAAATTAGTTTAGCACGACATTGCTAAGATTATCAAGATTAAGTAGAGTAAAATGATGAAACATTTCTATTTTATTAATTATTTCAAGGCTAAAATAATATTTAGAAAACCAGCCGCAATTGAGGATGTAATTAATTAAATACTAAAAATTACGTTTTGTGCATGTTTAATTAGGGCGTTTAAATTTAGTATAAAAGACTTATTAATTCAGCTTTCGTCAATCAGTCCACATTTTGGTCTTATGGAATTTTATTAAAAGACCATATACACTATGCCGGTATTTTGATAATTGGTTAAGTTACTGAACAACGATTTTTTCTCAATTATGCACACTTCGTTTTTAATATTAACAGTTTGGAAAAGGAATTGACTTAAATAGATATTCTCTACAAATTTTTTTGAGAAAATTTAATGCTAGATCTAAAAGGCAAAATAAGAGGAGAGTCGGCAGAAGAGAATAGATTTGAAACTTGAGGTCAAATTAAGCAATTAACAACTGATATTACCATTGCTAGATTCTTATTTTGAAAAAGATTCGTTTGTAAAAACCCAAAATGACTTAATTGAATTCATTCAAGTATGACTTAATTATTGCATATATTGAAATTTTACACTAAAACTATATTTCAACCGGAATAAACCGTGCTTGAAATTAACAAAATCGAAGTAAAGTCCGAATTCTCAAATAGTTTCAAACAAGATTAGACCATTTTTGAGAATTGTTTGAATTCACTTTGCTGAAATTCTGTGAAGACCCAATAAAGCAGGATTAAAGAATTTCAATGTAAATATTATGTGCATCAATGTAATTGTGCGTTTAGAATCAGAATTTTGCATATTTTTAAATTCAAATCTAGAAAGTGTTTTCTCTTACTTCGATATCGCAGAGAATTCAAGCAATTTATTTAGCATTTGAATGTTTATAAAGCACAATAGGCATATTAATGATTTTAACGAGAATCATGCTAGCAATAAAATTCGTTATTCAATTTTCATTTAACTATTTTAATAGTGCACATGCTATGAATTTAACTTGGCATAAATATTTTTTGAATGGATTAGTTAAATAAATTTAGTCAAGATTAAATTAATTTAATTATATATATATATACATATATATATATATATATATATATATATACTTGCACAAATAGTGCAACGAAAGACTATACTCGGAAAATAGCACTCGTACACGTAACAGCCAACAATGCGAACAGATAGTTAACACTCAAGCCATCTCTGGCATCACTTTGCAATTCATCGAGAAAGACCTTTACATGCAAACAGGCACACACACAGACACAAACGCATACGCACTTACAAATCAGCCAAAACAAGAAATAGAAGTAAAACCGAGTCAGATTTGTTGCCACTCGCATAATCAAATGAAAATCCAGAATGTATATAAATGAAAGATTGTAGAGCGTAGTTTAGTAGTCTTGAAATAAATGGCCATTATCCACTTTGTTATTAATGATTTTTTTTCTTCCTAATTATAAATATATGTATATATGCTTATAACCTAACAATGATTCCTTAAAATTAAGATATATATATTGTTGCCTGTGCAGAAAAATATGCACTAGACATACGTGTATTATTTAAACTTATGTAAATCTTATGTCATTTATTTTAGAGTAATAAATTAATCCATATTTATTATACTAAATTTGCGTATATAATGAAACTTATTATATTTCTTCATCAATCTATATCTAAGGCTTAACACGTTTTCGACAGTATTCTTTAATTAATTAGGTTGTATTTTGCACTTTGTAAAAAGAACGGTTACATTAATCTAATCTTAAATTCGCGGTAGTTCTAAGTTTTATCAAATTTGGAAACTGCTATGAAGAACTAATATATAAGCAATTGTTTATTAGTTGTTGCGCACCAAGTAACCAATTAGTTTAAACATGAACAGAATAATAAACAAAGTTCAGCATGAACGAAAAATATAATCTCGTGTGCACTTTCATTTCGTTCATACTGGCGATTCATGAGTGGCAGCCGGTATTACGCCCGATACCTACCATATATTTTGAAAAGGAATATGGACCAACTGAAAATTATAATCTCCTATGCGAATGTGCAAATCTACAGTAATGAAGCTAATTTCAAATAATGTATTCGACAATGGAACTTCAAAGCCAACATAGAATTTACAAGTATATATATATATATATATATATATATATATATATATATATATCTATTATTTATCACGAAGCCCTTTTACAAAACAAGAAGCACCTTGACTCCATATTCAAAAAGTTTCATCAACATGATATTCTTATGCAAAGACGCATACACAACACAAACACAAACGCATACAAACTCACCAACTAGTCAAAACAAGAAACAGCAGTAATAACGAGTCAGATTTGTTACCAATAGCATAATCAATTGTAAACCCAAAATGTATAAATATGTATGATTGTATAAGAGATGATTAGTATTCACGAAATAAATGGCCTTTATCCACTTTGTTATTTGTGTTTTCCTAATTATAAGAATATATATATATATATATATATATATATATATATATATATATATATATGTATGTATATTGAGCCCGTAATATGTACAAAAACTGTGGTTTTTGTGTTAGTTCCTGATGCCAACTCTACAGATGGCAAGTAATGACATTGTACCACACTATGGTTGCCGAGCCGGTACATGACATCAACACTATGGATTTCAAGGTATAATAAAGTTCACCAAAATTGAGAATTAAAACTTCTTTTGCACACCTGTTAATGTTATATCCAATGAGTTGGCTTTGAAGTCGCATTGTCGAAAACTTTATATGAAGTTAGCTTCACCAATACGTTCGTATAGTAGATTTTACCGTGCAATATTCCCTATTTCCTTATTAAAATATTTAATGGTTAAAGGGTGTAATATCGGCTTCTGATGTTTAGTCGCCAAAAAGCACGAAACGAATGTGCAAATGAGATTATACATTTCGTTCATGCTGACTTTGGTTTATCCTTCTGATCATATTTGAACTATTGTATTACTTGTTGCTTGACAACTAATACACATAATTTATTAACTTGTTATGTGATTTCATTCATAAATTTGTAGTCCTGTGTGTGGCAAAGTTCTTGTATAGTACTGATGAGTTTCATTATATTAAAATTAATTTATACCAACGAATATATATATATATATATATATATATATATATATATATATCTTCATGATAGGTAATTCGCTATAATCCATAAAATATAACTAAACAATAAATATTACACCACACGGTATCTACAGCCAGTATTCTAGATTCGGTATTAGTTTATTCGGTCACCCATTCATAACTGTATATTTGTTTTAACTAATCACATTTTATCCATTTCTATCATGCTATTATGCAAAGTAAATTTTTTAAAAAGCCACATAATGTGTCATTGTCGCAATTACTCAATGCGTCGTGTTTTGAAGCTCGTGTTTTATTTTAAACATTTTGTTTGACGCTTCTGTTATAGTACAATTTCACTTAATATTGAACTATTTTGTTAGGTTAAAGGAAGGATTAATCTTAAAAATTGCGAAAGCTTGAAAAGCCAAAAATTTTTTCTACTCACAACATGCACTTTGAGTAGTACTCATTCACAAATCGCAGATTTTTAACGCAGGAGATATACCACTTTATCATAATTTTTGAGGAAGATGCTGGTTTATTCTTGTTTCAAACTTCTTTTTAGTCTGAGCGTTGCTGGTACATTAGAATTCGTATAAAGGTATTGGGTTGGATGTCACAGAGAGGCTGTTATATACAATGGTTCGCATAAACATTAATGTGTTGAACTCAACTCTCACATGTATTGGCAGGAGCTCAGCTTAAGCCGCTCCAATTAATTTTCTTTTGAAGATCCCAACAGGAAGATCACCTCAAAAGGGAATACGTAGTGGAATCTGTGAAGTGTTTTGTATTCCTCCAAATTAGTCTAACTTTTAATACTTTGACTCAAATTATATTGGACAAACCAGCCCGGATAGCCATTATTCCTCAACGTGGGGCATAGCCGGTTTTGCTGTAAGTCAATGACATAAGGTGAACAAATTCTGCATTTTCTTGTGCCAAATTGATTATGGGTTTCGTTGTGTTTACCTTGGGATATTACTGGCATAATGAATAAATTGCCCAGCCAAGCTTGAGTTCTTGTGAACCAAACTTCAGATTGTATCTACTACATATCTCGTTATATATATATATATATATATATATATATATATTTCTAATTAGAAAGAAAGAACACATTAATAACAAAGTGGATAAAAGCCATTTATTTCGTGAATACTAATCATCGCTATACAATCATACATATATATACATTTTGGGTTTTAAATTGATTATGCTAGTGGTAACAAATCTGACTCGCTTTTACTTCTGTTTCTTATTTTGGCTGGTTGGTAAATGTGTATGCGTTTGTGTTTGTGTGTATGCGTGTTTGCATGTAAAGGTCATTCTCGCAGTATTGCAAAGTGATATCTGAGATCTGGTCATTATTGTTTTGATAGCTTGAGAATTAACCATTTGTGCGCATTGTTCACTGTTACATATACAAGTGCTATTTTTCCCAGTGTAGTTGATTGTTTCACCTGTTGCGCAAATTTATCATTTCCACATGGTAACAGCGCCAGTGTGGATTGCAGTGTTGAATGCTCATGGTTGGTTGAAACGTCTGTCACCGTATGCGCCTCTGTTATTTCCACTTCAGTTTGTTGCCAATCCGATTGTGTATGTTTGTTGATTCTAGTCGAAATGTTTGGTTCTACTGGATATTAGTAGATTGTTGTTGAATTTTGTTATTCTTTTACGTCGATTAGAATATCATGTTGATGAAACTTTTGAATATTAAATAGGTGCTGCTGTTTATATTTTCCACGAAATATAATGTATTAAAGGCATGGACATATATATATATATATATATATATATATATATATATATATATATATATATTGACATAGGTTTTTATCTGGAGCTCGCAATGTTGAGTAAAATAATTATTAGATCAGGGCTTTCGCCGCATCCTCATCATGCACTTAAAAGTGACAGAAGCGGTATTCATACCATTTGAAAACTGAACGTAGGGAACTGATAGACTTGCATATTTATACACGTTTTGTAAAGTGCGTTTATCTTGCAAGGGCTTGCGCGCATTGCTCATGATTTGACACGTTCAGTTTAGATAAATTTGAAATTTGATAGTACTGATATGGCATTGTGCATATTATTATACCTGTTGCTAAAGAATGCATATATTTATTATGAAATAACCTTGTTAGTAATTGGCTTTCTTTGGAAGCTCAATTAATGAAACAATATTCTTACTTAATTTTGTTATGCTAACGTAAATGTTCATATTTTTTTAATTCGAAAACTATAAAACTATAAGCAGATACACCTTTTCCGCCGAAATAGCTTTCTAACACACATCAAAAGTGGTTTTGTTGGACTTCGGATAATATTTCGATCAACTCTTGCATAAATTGACCTATTAAATTTGATATTGGCGTAATGTGGTAAAGTGTAATCGCAAAACTAATATGTCGTAAGAATTCTTAATATATTATATAATGAAACACAGAAAATGTTAGAAAAATAATCTAATTTTTAATGAAAACTAATTTTGTTTTGTCTATTTAGTTAGAAATTATTCTCTTTAGCTAAAAATATACGAGAGCGTATCGACATTTTATCTGTACCACATCATTTTACCATTAAATTTCGTCAAAACTTTTCTCATAGGCATTTATTGGAGCCAAAAACTAAACTAAACTGTTTACTGCATGAAGAAAAACGGGTTTTGTTATGTAAGCAATTGCAAAGTAATATCTTTACTGTGCATAACTTTAAAAATAATCTCTTAAATGAAGTTCGAAATTTTGTACCTTTAATTCATCACTGCCTAAGTTTAGAATTGCCGCATTATATATGTATTCTTAAACTTTGTGATGCAATTTTTATATTAGAAATAAAATAATTGGCCCAGTTGAACAAGAAATATCAAAGTTACGCAATGGCAGATTTTAATAAGGCTGTAATTATCGATGAAAGCAATTGCTTATATTTTGTAAACATGAGAATTATGATAATAAACTTATGTTAAGTAAGAAAATTTAGCTAAATTGTTCTGCATTACTTACCAAAGGGTAAAGATGATTTGACATAGATTGCGTAAGAAATCGAGCTCCAAATCCAAAAGCCTGAAACGTTTCTTCACTAATAGTAAAAAAAGAAAATCAAAATTTTCGTTGGCATTTAAATTAAAAGGGTCTGAAAAGTTGCATTTAATTGTATTTAGTGAAATTTTTACAATTCTTAATATGTAGACTAGTTGATAACATAAATCCATACAATAAAATCTCTTAAATATATCTATAAAAGCCATACTCCCTGTTGCTTGAAGCTGGTCGCGTTTTACAATATTTGAAACAATCTTTAGTAAAATAAGATTTTTATGGTACTGGTTATTATATAATTGCATTATCTATGTTGTAGAGAAAGTTTCGGAAACTATTCTAGATATCGTATTACATTCCACAATTCATCACAAGTCGAGATAATAATCGAAAAAAGTAAAAATCTATTATTCGTAAAATATTACTTTTCCGGCGTGATCAAAATATTAACGTCAATTGTTGCAAATCGGATGTTTGTATGATCTTAAATGAATTGCAAGTTATTGCAACAACACTAAACATGAAGTGTTTGTTGAGTAAAATTTGACCATAAATTTGATTGTTTTTAAAACAAATGGCATTAATAAAAATATAAAAATTCCCGTGATGATTAAAATATTTTGTATTATTCACCATTTCACGCTATTTGAAAAGAATATAAATTAATGTATATGCGTAAATCATTTAATAGAATCAGCTGCGGTATTGAAACATATATACGAAGTTATTTCAATAATTAGTTGAATGATATTTATATTTTTTTTAATTTACAAAATCTTTTAACAAATAAGAGTGCTTACAACATGTAAAAAAGTTAGCATTACGCAATCATATTCTAAGCAGGTAGTGATATCCATTATTCTGATTACGTTTTTAAGAATTAGAAAAGAGAACCAATCGCTAAACAAAGAACATGCTAAAGAAAATTGTATTGATACTTTTTAAACTTGTTGAACAAATGAAAGTTGTGCTTATGTAAAGTCAGCAAACTTGATTGAAGTTATTTTAATACAATTCATATAAGTATATAACAATAAGATTACGGCATGTGAAATAAATTTATAATAAATAAAATTTGTTCAATTTCTGCACTAAATTGTATTTTGCAAGAATTAAACTGAAATAAGAATTATATCCGAAGAAAATAATCACTGTCGAAATTGTTAATAAAAATTAACTGACCAGTCAATCACAATAAATGGTGATTTTATTAAGTTAATCTTATATACTAATTTTAATACTGGTAGTTAAAGTTGGTTTAATATGCACAAATAGACGATAAGCTTATCGTACCAACTGATAAAGTTCGCCAACATGACAAAAAATTAGTTAATTTGAAGAAAAACGAATAACATTTAGGAAATGCAGCGTTCTTTTGTGTCCAAAGAAATATAGTATCTACTTTCCACGGAATAACTAATTTAGTGTAAAATATAGCAATTTCAATTTCTATAACTATTTCACTAGTAAATATCTTATACTTGCATGCAGGAAATTAGCATAAGATTATATTTAGTTTTTACAACAGTAAATAAAATAAATATTTAATTCATGTATATATATATATATATACTAATTTTACCATTTTTAAAATATAAGAAGGAAGAACCATAATCCATGGAATAAGATATGCATGCATTAAAAGTTTTGCATGTAGTAGAGTAACCACGTTACTTTAATAAATTTGCTGTTACTAATTTCAACATTGTTTAAAATATGAAAAAAGAATCGTAATCCATGGAATAAGATATATATGCATAGGGGTAGCAATGTATATATATATGGAATAAAATATGTTTTCTTTAAATGTTTTTCGTTGAATAGAGTAACCACGTTGCTTTAATAAATTTGTTGTTAACAAATTTCATCATTTTTTAAATTATGAAAAAAGAACCGTAATCCATAGAGTAAGATATATATGCATTAAAAGTCTTTCGTGGAATAGAGTAACAATGTATATAAATATATATATATATATATATATATATATATATTTCTAATTAGGAAGAAAAAACACATTAATAACAAGGAACTTTGTTATTAATGTTTTTTCTTCCTAATTAGAAATATACTGTGTAATATTAAAAGGCATGGACATTATAAAGAATATATATATATTTCTAATTAGGAAGAAAAACACATTAATAACAAAGAACTTTGTTATTAATGTGTTTTTTCTCCTAATTAGAAATATACTGTGTAATATTAAAAGGCATGGACATTATAAAGAATATATATATATATATATATAAATTGCGAGTAGATATATGTCATGTATTCTTGTCAATCCCTCATGAAACCCGTGTAAAATCGAATTGCATGAGTGTGCTTAATGGCGGTATCGCTGTATGTATGATCTATCTGATAAATATTTTTAATTGGTGTAATTTCGTTGTCTAAAATACGTTATCATTTTTATCTGTTTATCACGCGTCCAATCACACAGCTATTCTATGTATTTGGCGCAAAGAAACTGCAGATTTTCGGTCCACACTGCATGAAAAGCTTTTATGAGACGCTTATTCACATATAACCTATATAGGAGTATCATGACTAAGAGCCGAATATCCAATATTCAAAACCTTATATCTAGGTTTATTTATAATAATCAACGAAGACAAAATATATCAAATTGTCGCGAAATTAAAAATAGATATATTATTCGTCGTTTTTGGCTTGAAAATAAACATTTTCTCAAGTCTCGTGCAGAAATGTTGAATGTGATTTAAAATATGTTTGATATTTATTACGTTTAGTTAATAATAAATATGAGATAAGCCTATTTATGAAAAAGGCTTTCACTTATTTTTAATCAAGTATATTTTTAAAAATTATGCATAAGACAAATTTTACGTTGCAAAAGCATCTAAAACATAAACAGTTTTTCTGTTAAGATTGAAAAATTTTGGCTCACTGTCAAATTTGAACCTGCCATAGTTAATGAACTTATGTTTCATTTTTTTCATTTCGAGAAATCTTCCAATTTACGTACCTAGCTCCACGTAAAATGCTTAAGCGAAAACTAACCTGGGGGAGAAATGACAAATTACTTTAATCGACACATAATAAAGCAACGTTTTTCTTCATATAATCAAGTGTACCTGGATTTCTTTTATTGTTTGCAAATTATTTCAAATTTCAACCAATAGTCATTCTTATTTTTTGTTTAATTTTTATACCAAGAAAATGATCAGTTACCGTTTGCTGCACATTTCAATTTTGCAAAAATTTACTTAATGAAAGTAATAAATAGCAGAAAGTAAAACAATTAACAAATAAACCAATATACCTTTAATTAAATAAATTGGCGAATCAGACGGATATGACATTGCCAGCATAAAAAGGAGTAAAATATTATGCACAAATGCGTTTCGTGTTTACTGCAACTCATAAGGAATTGTAGGCAGTGAACTATAAAATCATGCAATAATTTTTAAAATATGTAACACAATAGTATTATAAAATCTAATTATGACACATAATAAAACTTTACTAGACTGAACTTCATATGACGTATATAGCGATGAGATTTTGAAGAGAATCCCTATCTATCTATCTATATATATATATATATATATATATATATATATATATATGTATGTATGACATACAAAACATGTAAATTGTATCTACACTTTTAATATTAAAATTTCACCCAAATTTTGGAATTTATCGTTCTGAATATCTGATTCTGCAGAAAAGCAAATATTATGGACTCTCTGGATATCAGTGTAATTGGAATTCATAACAACATTTAGTGCTACAAAACTAATTATATAAACTTGCTTTATATATATTTATCAAAGCAATTTTCCTTTGGTTATTGACTGATTATGACAGACCAAATCAGCATGACAAACTTTTGTAAATTCAGCTATAGAGAATTTTCTACTTTCGAAAGATTCATTATTAAGAGAATGCTGTTCGTTTCGAACCAACAATATATTTGATCTAGTAATTCAGGTCGTTGAAACAGTGTAATTTTACATAGTATGTTTCAATATATATTAAGTAACCTTATGAATAAAACTTCTACCTAACCATAGTATATGGCAAATGACCACTTCCATTATAATACCTTGTGCCAAATATTTAAGCATTAGATAGGATTTTCTAAATTTTTGTATTCGCAAAATATTTTAGATATTTTTTGTAAGTAAATTTCCACAAAAATTTTGAAATAATAAATTATTTAATTTATTTCTTTACGCACCGATATTGATGTCACTTTCCAAACACTGAAAAATACCTCACTAAGTTATATTTCATTATTTTATTTAAGTCAGATTGAAGATTTTTAGTTTTTTTGCCGAAATTTAATGCTAACTTACATAGAGAAATACCTATAGTGTAAGCAAATTTAGTAAAAATTTTTACAGATTTTTGATTTACAACACAAATTTATGATAGTGTAACGCTTGGGAACACTGTATCTTTGAAAGTTACCCGGTTTATTTAAGAAGAACACTATTAGAGTATACGAAAATCGTAGAAGCTTATGTGGCATATAAAGAAACAATTATGCGTCAATTTAGCGCACATCTCTCACATCACGAGTTCCCATGTATAACCAAATTGTCAAAAACTTTTAATTCAGAATACTCCATGCAGTTTTTTTTATTGTACCTCATATTTTTGTTACGGCTCCTTATTTGTTTAATCACAAATTTTTTTATCGTTTAACTAAATATGATACAAATTTAATGCGTAACCGCAAATTTTAATACTTCTAAACGATAAATTATTTGAAGTAAATTTATCCACTGATTTTGCATTTGCCTTTATTTTTATATTGTATATATTTCTGATTTATTCTCGGTATTAGTTATATATATATATATATATATATATATATATATATCAGCTTACAGTTTTATTATCCGTATTTACGATGCATTTATTAATGTTTCTGCCGCGTATTTCACTACAGTTAATCGTCTTTTACGATCACCAACTAAACGTACTCTACAAAATAGTAAAATAATTTATGTAGGGTAGTTAATAACATTTCTGCCACAGTCAAAATGACAATAGTTAAAGTAGAAATTATTTTTAGAATAAGAACACTGAAAAATGAAATTCTCATACACATAAAGAGTAAAATTGTTAATAGGTATCAATCGATTAAAAACCAAGCAAAACTCGCTAAAACATCTAGTCAGTTAGCATCGCTATGCAAAAATATTATAAAATGTTTTACTCTGTTTAAGAATGGATATCGGAATACAATGTTTATATCAACTACATAAATAATGATATTGTGCAAAAAATTCAGAAATAAATGAGAATGTAAATAGTGACGCAATTATTTCGATAAGTAATGCCATTGCATATACATGTTCAATATAATTAAAAATAAATGATAAATAGAATTAAATAAATTAATTGAAATTATTTAAGTTTGTTTTGAATAACATTGTTATTCAGTTAATTCACTTTTTGAAAAACTCTCAACAATCGGGAAGCTCAATAGTTGCATTACACTTCTCTGTTAAAGTGAGTGCAAATTTATGTATAGGAATTACTGAACAAACAATATGTAAATTATAATGGATAGGCTTATGTAATTTTGCGTACTGAAGACCACAAATGAATTTCTTTGAGTTTTTCTAAGAAAAATAAAAAAATGTGATGAACAGTAATATATTTATCTCTTTTCAGACCTTTGTGGCTCTTTGCAGATGCTGGCTTACATTTTTGCCTATTATGTTTTCCAAAGTTTTTCCTGCACGTGTTTACGGTCATCTCGTATTTTGTCTGAAGTGTGCTGTACCCCATGTTAATTACGTTTGAATTTTGTACTGTTATACAAATCGTCCTTATTGTTTTGTGCATTTTGGCGCTGTAAATGATTTTTAAGATGTACCAAATTCTACTTCAAATGTTGCAGTCCGGTTGATTCGTTTAATGCGGCAAGCAGTGTTGGTATCTAGTATCTCAGTATTGGTATCAGGTACTGACACAAATTCGATAATGTTGTTACACCTTACAAGCTTGGGTTACATAATATATATATATACATATATATATATATATATATATATATATATATATATATATATGTATATAGTGAGCTAGTTTTGATCTCGCATTATTAAATAATTTACTTGAAGTTAGCTTCACTACTGCAGGTTTACACATTCGTATAGGAGATTGTACCGTCCCATTTTCCCACATTACTCACCAAAATATATAGTGGGAAAAGCGCGTAAAACCAGTTCCAACTGGCGAGTCGCCAGTAAGCACAAAACGAATGTGAACGAGATTATACCTTCCGTTAATGCTGTCTTGGTTTTATTCTTCTCGTCATATTTGAGCTAATTTGTTACTAGATGTGCAACAATTAATGCACGAGTGCTTTTTTGTGATATTATATGTTTAATAAGACTTCGAATGCGTTGAAGAATATCATCCACCTCTCCTTAATCAATTAAAATACTTTTCCATGTGCTATGTTATGCTTTCTACTATACGTTTTGATTCAGCTAATTTTTACGACGACGTTATGAATCAATTTTTGGTGGATTAAGTTTAACCATTGGTTTTTCATACGTCCTACGTTGGTGTTACTCAAAAAATCATTTCAATTTGCAAACCATAAAGAATTTAGAAAATTTTGATAAATGAAATTTGGCATCCGGGTTTATATTTCTCTTTTGGGCTACATACACCGAGCTACAGCTTGTTCATTCTCAGCGTATCAAAAACTGGTACCTTGTATCCAAAATTGCATTTATTAAATGTTATTTTGGTTATTTTGGCTAGACATTCTTGTAGTGTTTAAATAATATAGTGTAAAATTACATATGTGTTTTCATCATTTGATTTAGCGCAAGCCATCCACTTTTACACCGGTTATTTCTTGCCTGTTTGATATGTTCACATAAGTCTTCTATCCAATTATGTGTCTTGATCGACCAAATGCCTATTTATCAGATATTGCCTGCTTGTGAAAAACATTAACATTTGAAAAATTGTTTTAATTTTTTATACGGACATGAGGATAAATTTCATAATCTACAAACTTTAATCCTAAAAACTACAGATATATTTCAAGACTTCTGCTTTTTTATGTGCTTGAAATATGTTTGTAGTTTCTAGCACTAACATTTGGAATTTATTCTTGTGAAGCGCGTCATTTTCATTTACGTCATCGCGGTTCGTTAGCTCCAGATTATGCTTGAACACATCACCAACGAAAATGGAGTAAAGCAGCTCTCTATTTCTACAACATTGGAACACCGATTATATTAGCCTTTTAAAGAAAAAAAATATTATTTTGGTGTACATGCTAATACGTGATATTTTATGTCATTAGAGTTTAGAGAAAGACCTGCAATTTCCTACGTATGAAGCCAAGAAAGATAGTCACATTTTTTTATCGAAAAAATAAATGTACATGAGCATTCATGCATGAAGCCATAAATGGTAATCTATTAAGTTAGTCTCCTCGCCCTGATGAGTTCTTGACAGTCAGTGAATCTTTTTCATTTCCTCTTGGTTTAATTTGCACGCAGAGTAAAGTTTCTGCATTTGTTGCTGTGCGTTAATTATAAAGATCATAGGCTGCATCGTGACAGTTTGAAAGGTTGGCTTTATCTAAGGAGATTTGAGATTTCCGTGAATTCTTCCAGGGTGTGCTTAAATAGGTTTTATTTTCGATATTATATCTAAATGATCTGGTTAACTAGTAAATAATTCCATTGATGACTGATTGCTTTTTTATATTTTTATAGTTAAATTTGGACTTTTTTTTAATTACTAGTGTCTGGTCAAACATTTTGAACAATACTTTTTAATCACAATCATTGGCGCAAAATACTCAGCGGTTGGCAATGTAAATAAATCTGCTCCTTCTTGTAATTTAGAGAGTTGTATGACCTTGTCTAAAAATAGCTCAATAAGTTCAAGTTTATCTGTAATTTGTGTATTATGTGTTGCAAATCTTGTAACAAATTAGTTCAAAAATGTCCATAAGGATAAACCAAAGACAGCATAAACGGAAAGTATAATCTCGTGCAATTTAAATTCGAACAGTATTTGTGGCGGAGAACTAATATGTATGCCATTATGTATTAAGTTTTGCGCACCTATTTCAATTATGAAAAGAAGGATAGACCAAAGTCAGACTCGGTATATATATTATATATAGTGAGTTGTCGAGACTTTATATTATGTTACCTTACTACTGCAGGTCTTTACAATCGTCTACGTGATTGTACCGAGCAATAATTCCACATACCTCACCCAAATATATAGTGGTTAGAGGGCGTAATATCGGCTCGTAATGATGAGTCACCGATAACCACGAAACGAATGTGCCTGAGATTATACTTTCCGTTTATGCTGTCTTTGGTTTATCCAATTTGTCACAACTGAACTAGTTTGTTACTAGGTTCGCAACACCTCAAACATACTTGCATATATATTAGTTCTCTGCACCAAACATTCAAGACGAAAGCTCTTATTTGATCAATGAAGAACCATTTAAAGATTTTTATCATGAAGTCCTTTAAATGACGCAACATTTGGATATTAGATGCTGTTCTATATTATCAAAAAACACGTTTTCATTGTTCTATAAAGTGTAAGGATTTGCAGCGAATTTCAAATAAGCAGAGGAAATCCATATATCTATTTCGAGGTCTTGATTCTTTTCAATCGTTATTATTTCTATCATTTTCATGTGTTTCGTAACGGTATTGAACCTTCGTTAAAAGTTAAAAATAACTAAGTTTGCGGCGATTTCTTTCTGTTGAGGAGAAATACGACGTAAAAATTTGCCAATACAAAGGCTAGCATAACATCAAACAAAAAGAGAATTGTAAAGAAAATATAGACCAAAATAATTCACTAAAATTTAACACGGTGTTAGTTGTAAAACACCTTGATTCATCTTTGAATTCAGCATTTTTCAAGCACAAATTTATAATTAAGCACATCCATAAATTTACCTATTTGCCTTTTCTACATAATTTAATGTTAGAAACATTTCTAACGATGTACAAAATGTTTTAGAAAACACAAAAAACGCATGGCCATAATGAAAATAATTTCCACCAATATGATATTTTATTCAAAATGCTATAATTTTTTTAAACCCAACAATAATATTGTTCTTTTCGGACAAACAGACAAGTCGATGATCTAAAATCTGCTGGCGTTGAACTTATTTCGCTAACTTCGAGAACGAATGAGGCCCAGAAGCGAAATCGATATTGGTTTTAAGAACGCTCATAATTGAACAGCAAAAAGAAATTTAAATGCCAATTTACAAAAAACCGAGTTCTTTCCAGAAAAAAGAGCACAGTGAAATAAAATATGCAGCACGTCAGAAATCATATGAACAAAAACTTTAAACATCAAAAATGCAAAGCAAAAATAAAATTCAACAAAGGTAGGGTACCAAGATCACCATCCTCAGTTCATTATGTTGTCATCACTACACTAAACCACTTGAAGAATCACATACACACACAAGCAATCACGTGTCAACACGTATTTAAAAAGACTCTTTGTAGTGATGAGAATCTATAAATTGAACGCATGATTGGATTATAAATAACTCGCTCAGTCAAACGCAATGCCGTGGAAATCATAAACGAAATAAATAAAGGTTGAATTGGCACATGCAAGGCTTTATATTCCGATATTTGAAACATGTGTTTCTCATTTACTCCTTATTTTTCTTCAAATAAACACACATAAAAATCGTTTCCTAAAGCAAAACAAACTGGAAATCTAACGATCAGAGTGGTTAAATATAAGGAATGCTCAGGAATATACGAGTATCAATTCCAATTTGAGCTAAATGTGTGAACATGCTTTATAAGATTTTCAAAAATCGAGCTACAATTTAAACTGCTGACTCATTTTTGTTGTTGCGCTTTATTTATTTTATACGTTTTGTTCATAAAAAAGCATTGGTGGATAGTCGAGTTACGTAGGTCCATGGACCCGAGAGAAACTAACTGATGACAAATTACATTGCAGTTCAAATGTCCACAACAAATCAATTCAAGAACACACATGTGTAATTTGTCAACATATAATTGAAATATTGCACAGAAGCCTTCCAGAAATTATCTATATAACTCAGCATTTGACGTATCGAAAATAGTGTAACCATTTCGAAGCGTTGTGAATGAACAATTTGAAACTCAGGCAGATAAACAAAATTCGGGCAATCAGCCGAAGCTAAAGATGATACGCAAATAATACTAGAGGTTTCTCTATTACAGGTCCGGTTATTAGATTGATTAAACTTTCAAAAATATAAAATAATGCTTATTTATACATGCTTTTCATTAAAGTGTGAAAGAAGCTTTTATTTTTTTACTATCGCATGTCGCAATAGAACAACATAAAGTCTACAAACCAGCATCCTATAATTGGAAGTTATTGAAAATTATTATTGTACGTACTAAGAAATTCAGACAAAGAAATTTCTTTGTACGAGTGAAATATTTTCCCCAGTAAATTTCAATGTTCATATCCATGCGTCATTTTTATTGTACATACTAGAACTATTGAGAAGACATTTAGGAGTATGCACGGTTTCTGATACATATAAGTTTGTTAAGAGTGCTCGTTGTATATGTTAAAAATGAGGTAATGGTGTTTTTTAATTGAACCTAATCAGTAAAGTATGATAGAATTAATGAGACTATTAATATCTTCCCATCTGGGGTTCTAGACTATAGTTTACGCAAATAAGTTTCTTAAAAGAACAAAAAATGTATACAGTTCCGTTATTGAATCACGTAGTTTATATTTCTATTAACTATCATTTATGACGTTTTTTAACATTGATAAATTAAAATTCTTTTAAATTTACCCAAACAAACAAAAAGAATGTCTATTCAAATTTCAGGTTTTCAGAAATGCTGTCAGTACTGGAAAATTTGCATTAAATAAATAATAGTTATTTTGTGATTTGATTACCTTTTGCAAAAGAATACCCGTGCGAAAAACATTTATTTTTTCTGTTTATCTTGCATAATTTAATAGCGTCATACAGCAATTTGTGCATGAATTTTTTTCACAGTAAAAAATGTAACTAATCATTTATTTAAAGTGCTGAGTATCCTGGAGCGATTTATAATTTCTGGATGTGGTTTTGTGTCAGGAGTTTTCTTTTAATAAATTATATTGCATTTAAAAAAACATTAACACTTCGCAAATGATTTTGCATGTTTGGTGTTATTAATGCTTCATGTTGCCTTACAATTAGTTACTGAGTTAGAACATATTCAGGGGTTATAGAATTGGTCATCTATACAATAAATATATTGCAGTTTAGACAATGGTGTTTTATTAAACCTGTTAAACCCTGTGTCATTAATCAATCTCCAACTAAGAATATATGCTTATGAATGAATGATTTCTTATTTTAATCTTATTCACGAATACTCGTCATCACTCAGGCGATTTAAAGATAATTCTATTTGAAGAAAGATATGTAAACAGAAACATAAATTACATAAACCAAAAGTTTCATATAAAAAACGTTTAAATGATCCGTAAACGAAGATGACATTAAGAATAATATACACAAAGTCAAGGTGAATACCATTATTGTCAGACAAAACTATTGAACTGATGACAGAATATTTCAATTTAATTGTTCTAAACAGAAGCAAATTTACTGCTAAGAATAATCAAGACCCCTGTGTCGTTAAGAGAATTAAAACCTTAGAAAACGGCATCGAAAACTAAAATTAATATGGTAAAAAGTATTCGCAAATGTATTATGGATCATAATATATATTTTGATACTGTGTTAAAATGATAATAGAATTAAGCTGGCATTGATTGCACAGATGATGTTAAAAAAATTAAAATCAAGTTTGCGAGCTTGAAGTAAAAATCAATCCCATAATTATTAATCCGTCGACGAACAACATAGCTTTCCATATATAATAAATGGGATTGATGTTTACTTCAAGCTCGCAAACTTGATTTAAAGAAATGTGATAAATAGTTGCAGTTATAATAATATATTTTGGAATGGGAAAATGACAGAGTTGGATGTATAAAAAACAGCTCCTTTGCAACAATCATTAGGTTAATTATATTCTGTATTTGGTCAAAAGAGTTTTGCTGCGAATTCGTAAATTAATTTGACGTCAAGTTAAAACTTGAGAACCAGTGGATATTAACCTCAAAGTATTTGTTCCATTTTTACATGTTACGAATTTTCTAGAAAAAATTACTTTCATTTTGTTAATAATGTATAATCGATGCAACAATAACATCTATTATCAGAGCAGGAAAACATTTATTAGGTACAAACTTGTCTTCCACTTCACTAATTTTATATTCGTTGTCTAATAAACAACGGTGTGCAAAAAGCTAAATCTCATCAAGCATAATATTTTTTTTATTTGATGTCGAGATTTGTGGCGCGTTTATCAATTGCAATACATTCATTCAAACATAAAATGAAAAAAACCGTCAAGATCTGTGCTCACGATAGTAAATTATTTTGCTTTGTACTGAAAATTTTTTAATATATTTCAATATTTATGGTTGCCGATAACTGAAATATCTGCGTTTCCATAGAATAAATTTTATCACTACTATGCAATCCTATTTAGCGATTTTAAATAAAGGACTACTGACAAAAATAGGAAAAGGCGAACACGTATAATTTGTTATTGTACATAAGCATAGGGAAGTACCTGATTTTGGCTATAAGTTGTATGTCATTGTGAATATTGACCAAACAATCAATGCGTGTCATTGTACATTGTAGTAACGTCAGGTTGGTCAAGCAAGATAGAAAACGTTGTAAAATGAATAAATGGCGCATGTTCATTTTAACAATTTATGCTGTTTGCATAACCTCGGCATTTCAAAACTCAGCAAATATCATTTAATTAATAATCGAATCGCTGAAACAGAAATTGCAACATGGGATTAGTTAGTTCACTCATTTAACTCATTTGATATTCAAGCGAACCCGCACATTACATGCAGTATGCAGCTGTACAAAACCGTAAGTATACAAAATAGATTTATTCTTAAGTGGATCTCGGTGGTTGTCGCTTTTGAACCGACGTACTAACAAGCTATCCCAAATGTTATATATATATATATATATATAAAGATGCGTGCTTATTTCAAGCTAACAAATTTTATTTATACAATTTTCCCTAGTCAAATTAATGGTTTAATTTTTTAAATCTAAATTTCAACACGACATAAAATTTGGCGATATTGCATCGCTAGTTGAAACGTTAGGTCGAAATGAATGCCGCATGAGTTCTAAATGATGAAAGGGCTTATGATAACCATATGTTAGCTTTTAACTGGAAATTATGTGTAGTTTACGTCAGAATTGTGTTGTGGATAGATTCTCCGATACGGAATAATCTGTAAACGGTTATAAAGCCCGTCTAAGACAAAATTCTCGACAGTACATGAGTAGTTTGCAATAAAGGAGAAATCTGTCTAACGAAGGAAGTACTTTTTCTACCATAAATAAGGCTAAGTTTACAAAAACTAATATATATATATATATATATATATATATATATATATATATATATATATATATATATATCTGTCCAAAATGAAGACAAACCTTGATTTAAATAATTTTTATCATCACCCACGCAAAATTTAAGTGTTTTGATTCAATTTAATACGACTTCCGATGTTGGGATCTTGTATGTTTTATATAAAAAGTTTAGCTGTTGCTAGTTGGAACTTAAATTTAAATAGAGTTGCCATATGACTGAATAGTATGTGAAACGGTATCGCGTTTAGTTGTGTTCTAGACGCAGGAACTAAATTTCTCCTGTTGTAGGTACGCCCGCAGCAGAAATCTGGATAAAACATGACGAATTCTCAATGAAGACCAAACTGGCATACTTACTTTACTACAATATTTAATGATTACTACATACTTATATATATATATATATATATATATATATATATATATATATATATATGATAGGAATACGTTTAACTCACGCCCGTAATATTGATTTTAATATTTTTTTGTTATTTGTAACTGCTTCGTTGTTAAATGCCACTATGTGTTTAGATGGTTTGATATCAACATGCAGAATTTACTTGGAATATTCTGTTATTAATTTATTGGCGAAATATTGATCTCGTAGTAGTCATATGTGTTTTACTCGAAATCTTGAGAACAAGGAATGTATCCCTTTTGAAACAGGCCTTTGTGCAACCTTTTCGTTGTCGTAGCCATTACATAATTTAAATGAAACATGTCTCAGCAAAAATGAAAGAACCACTTTATTATCTGTTATAATAAAAGAAAGGATTGCTATTTTATTATAATATAATAATTGCTGTTATTATTTAATACTTGCCAGTCATAAATATGATATTTAAACTATGAAAAATAAATTTCTTTTAAATTCTTCTTTCTTGCACATTAAATAATTGAAGGTTATCTTTTCCATAACATTGTAAATCTACGACTCGATTATGTGAATTAATTAATATAGGCAAACCGTTTGTGAAGGTAAAAAATAAGTTATGTCGCGATATGTCCATTAAGGATATGGCACATGTCCGTAAATATTGTATTAAACTTATTATTTTTTATTCGTCAGACGAGCTTTTGTTTAAACCACTTAACCGCGATAACGATATTTATCAGAATGTGAGCATGAAATTTACTTTTAGACTGTAGCCTATACATAGGAAGTGACCTACATTTTCTTATTTAGTTAAAGTGAAAATATAATTTTACATTAATATTTTGGATAAAACATACAGGAAGGTATTTGTGTTGAAATTAAAAATATTCAATGTGTGATTAATGGCTACTTAAATTAGATTCAATTTAAATTATCGCGCACGTCATAGTGGAACATTTTACAGTGCACTGAAATATGTCGTGATTATGTTTACAATCTAATTTCATAATGACCCCAATATTAGTAAAAAAATATTTTCTTTACAATTCGGTATTTAAAAAATGTTATAAATACGTTTAATAGAGAAGGTGATTAGTTAAATTTGTTTGCATTCGCATTTTGTGGGTTATATGGTATGATAAAAAACATATAGATGAAGTAAATTCTCCATGAGTCAATTTGATTAACAGCTCGTTTGCATATGAAATTTAAACTTAAGTTATTTAACATGTCACCAGGATTTCATAAGTAAAATTAGTTTTATCTTAACATGCAGCGCGTATATAAACGACTTGAATTTTGGTTTATTATATTATAACAAACTATATATTAATTGATATTTATGACATTATGACTGCATATTTAAATTTTAATTCATTTAATCTAATTTCCGTGCAATATATTCTGATAAAATTATTAAAGACCACGTTTGACTTGTGTTAATTTATTAAAAATCATGTAAGGTTATGTAGAAAAATGCTTTATCGTATTGACTGCTCCAAATGGTGGCAAATATTTTAATTTGTTTGAAAATTAGTAGTACAATAATTCTTTAATCTGTATACACATGTCGAAAATCATTATTAATCGAAAACAATACTTGATTTAATGAATGCTAATAAGTCTTTTAATGAATTGCGACTGGTAAAATGAAATGGGATCGATGTTTATCTGAAGTTCTAAAACTTGATTTTAAAATATTTCCTTACTTTGTTGCAAGCATTACCATCATTAATGAATTTAATTTTTAAAATTCTTATCTTTGATTTTATCTCTAACTTTTAAAATTACGAACATGTAAAAAGAAACTGTATTAATAACTAATTAAACTTCTTTACTTCTGTAAACCATTCCCTTTTGATGCGAGGAATATTTGAAATATCTAATGAAAATAAATCAAAATAAAAAATCGAAAATTTATGAGTTCGTATAAAAAGTTCTGAGGCAATGATATTTCAAACAAATTATTGACAAACAGAAATTTTTGAATTCCATAAAGCTTAATTTATTTTTCGAAAAAGTGATAAAGGGAAGGTATAATATTCCTCAAAATGCAGTTCAAATATCTAATACGAAACTCAGAGCAATTAAATCCGTTATGCAGCTATAAATTAGTCGATATTTAGCCGCGCCAATACATTTTCTGATTGATCAATTATTTCGAACATCTTCAATGCAAACGAAAGACCATTGGAGTTTATAGAAACAGAAAATGTGTAGCTGGTTATCTTACATAAGCAACCCGACATTTTACTATTCCTCAAATTTACACTCGTCTTTTGACCTGTATATGTATGCATATTCATAATAATTTGCATGGAGACATTTGTTAGATATTGAAAATAATTTTTATATAGCGGAACTTTGAGGGATACTACAAACTAACGAAGAATCGCATGCTATGAGTGTTACAAAGTTGCTATTTTGTAATGTTTTCAGTATTTAATTACAGCAGACGGATAATTCAATGGATTACTGTTATATGTGTTTTGTATATAGTCACTTATAATATAAACTAATAAATGAAACCTTTTTGAAATTTAGCCAAGGAAAAACACATTTTAATCATTCGGTTGAATAAACGGAACCCGACCCGAAATCGTATCTCCAAGCGCATTTCGAAAAAAAGTTAATATTTTCCATTAAATCTGAAACATATATAGGTAAATTTTGGTAATCGAACAATTTGAAATATATTATAATTAATCAATATAAAATTTCGTACGCCAATATATATATATATATATATATATATATATATATATATATATATATATATATATATGTGTGTGTGTGTGTGTGTGTGTGTTTAAAAAGCGCCAGCAACAAAATTTTTTTTCAAAGAGAATGTCACTTTTCTGCTGTGATAATAATCAATATCTGATTTTCTCTTGCGGCTACAAAATCATGTTTATCCAAAATGCACATAAATTTAATTTACTAGTAGATATCGATTAGTTCTGCATGCATTTGCAACAAAAATTCTAATCGGTTTTAAACTCAATATTTTGCGGTGTGTAAGCATTCAGGTTATCAATGCCGCGTTTTGCGTACGCGGGTAATAGCTGTACACGGGCAGTTACACAAAGATCCGATTTGTCACTATTTCCAATTTTGTTTTGTCTTTGATCGGGTTGACTCATTTTTACTTCAATTGGAAATGCGGTTCTATCACATCTTTGTTGATAAAAATTCTAATCCTTGCTTTTTCGAATAATTTTCTTTTTAATCCAAGAATGATTTGTAAATTTGACAACATTAAGACAGATAGATTTTTCCTGAAAAGTAGATTAGGAAAGTATACCGCAAAGATGCAATTAAGGGAATACTTAGCATAAAGAAGCCTAAATTGTTTAAAAAATAAAGCTTAGAAAGTACTGTCGAAGATGCGGATTCTAACCTTTTTGGTAAAGCATTTTTTATTATGATCTGGCGCCGGAATGAACAAGACACAGAAAAATAACACACAATGTCTTTAAGTTCAAAACAAAAATAAAAGCATTTTTAGCAGACCATCGAGTTTTAGGCAAATTGCTTTCACAAATCTGAAGTGTTTGTCTGAAATCACTTCCCGGCTTGGTTGTAAATCAATATGTTTACCTTATCCATGATGCGCCCAGCATGGTGTTTGTATCCAGTGTCTGCAATTGGACTCCGAATAATTCGACTTCCGGTTTTGGAAGCATTTTTCGTCTGAACGTATATCTCAAATCCAATTTGACAATCCACATGTCAAGAGTTAAATTAAGTTTAGACTGTTTCATTTTTACTTATTGCTCGATCGCTTAAGCATAACTGTCTTTTCAATAGGTGTATGCCATTTGGTGTGTGCCTGCTGGGTTTCACTCATCGAAATGAAATTACAGTGATTTAATAACACCCACTGACTACTCACTACATAAGTGTTATTATATCATTATAATTTCGATGAGTGTAAACATGCAGATACATAACCATACATATACGACATACACTTACCTAGTGAAATGACAATTATGTTTAATAGATCTTGCAATAGATATAAATGTAGCTGTTTAAACTAAATTTTCCACTTGACATATAAATTGTCAAATTGGTTGAGAGATGTGCTTTCCGTTAAAAAAAATGTTTCCAACACCGGAATTCGAAGTATTCAGAGTCAAATAGAAGATAGTGGATGCAAGCATCTCGGTGGGCATAATAAGGAAAAGGTAATTAATCTATTCCCTGTCGTGCAACATGTTTTTTCTCAAAACCAGTATGATTTGTTGAACAATTTTCATCATTATTGTCTTACTTTGGATAAATTCCAACGTTGATCTGAATTAAATGATGTTAAATACAGAAGTCATTCAGATATTTCTGATTAGTCTCTTTTTATTTTAATAAATCTTTAGGATCTACATATTAATCTACATAATTAATTAATCAAAATAGAGCAACTATACTAAATTATATAGTACTTTATATTTTGTGTTGCATAATTTTCATAGCGTTAAATATAACTTTACTATCACAAGTTCGTTTAGAGCATTCTGTTTCGTAAAATATCAACAACATATGTAGAATATTAAATTATAGCCCAATTATCCAAGATATATAAAATGTTTACAGTCAAGTTATATTTTTTTATATCAAAACATCTATAGTTATGACAATCAATAAGAAAATATCTAGCATTAAATTCTACAAGAATATAAATGATGCTATTTTCCTAAAATCCTTTGCGATGTGCACTCAACTTCATGTCAAATCCATCCACATATTTGGAAACTTGATAATCGATAGATGCCTTATTAGCCGTTTAATCGCTTTACAAGATTTGATAAATCACTGATTCTTACCAGTTTGCCATTCAAATGTAATAAAGGAATAATTTTACACGATAATATTCAATTACCTGACGAGTAAACAGTGGGATGCTGCTGTTACCAATTAATTAAATTTAACTCAATGAGCAATAAATTGTGAGGGCAAATATGTAGTTGCATAAAAACACGTATATAAGCTATAACTGCATTTAAATATGGATCATACATTCAGGTTTAAAAAAATTTCTATGCAAAAGTCACTGCAGGTAAAGTCCGTTAAATATGAAATACAAGTTCAATAAGAACCATAAAACAAAACTTGAATTCATCATGTTATAATAAATTTCTTAAAAGAATGAATGTTGAAGTGAAGAAGATTATTCTCTTATCGATATATAAATAAATTATTTTAACGTATAATAACAGTATTATATATATATATATATATATATATATATATATATATATATATATATATATGGGTATATTTGTTAGAAAAGAGCACTTAATTTTTTTTCTAAATTAAGAAAGACCTGCATATATTTGAAATATGCACTTTCTCTAAATATAAATGTATTCGAATTCGTTAAAATGCTTCGTGGGTTTAATTGCAATGAAATCGCTGAACACTCAAATTGTTTTTCTGCTTACTATTTATTTACCTAAAATAAAATTATCTCTACTACGTCGTGGTCATGTATGTTGCATTTAAAACAGCGATTCCAGCACAGGGAGCAAAAGCTTTGCATATAATATTATATTGTGTTTTGTGAGTTCTAATTAATAAAATATAAATTAATTTAGAATAATTTCATGAAGATATGATAATTACAATATTATTCGTGAATTCGGTAATATCCGTGATAAAGCCAAAGATTATAATAATCCATTGAAGAAATAATTTCATTTTGTTTAAAAGATTGGCCTTTATATACTAGGCGGACTTAAAAAGCCAGAAACATACATTGGAAGTCGCAATTATTTTTATTTAATTACCGAGTGCACGATTAAATATTAATTATCCTGTAGAAGAAATAGATTATAATTTAAGTAACAAAGTGATTTATAGGCTATTACTTAACATTTAATAGATAGACTAGCTCAATTTAAATGTAAATCCAAACCAAATTATTAGCTGACATAGGTAAATTAGGCCGTTATTTCATTTAAAGACGTTAGGTAAAAACGTCTGAGCATTAAAAAATTACACGTCAACATATCAATTTTTAATTAGCATGCTTTCTTGTTTAATTGACTAATAACATGCAAACAATCAGGATTTTAACAAATTATTTCAATGCGCTGAAATAATTTGTTTTATTTTCTAGTCAATCAATCGATGTTTTAAATGTGGGATTGGTCTCTATAAACAAAATTAAATGCTCCACTGAATGGAACATTAATTCAGTTTATCATATTTAAAATGTTTTCTGTTCTCCTGGCACAATATTATAAATTAAAGAAATAATTCCACGGTTTTTAAGAATACCTTTTTATTTTCTCTGGTGTATAGGCTAATGATATTTTATTAACCCATTTGAAAAGGGAAACAATTTTTATTCAAAATGTTTTATTTTAAAAGAAGAATTTCAAATTATTTAGAATTCACAAAACTGGGGAATATGGGAAAACGTTTATTCACTTACCTGTTGTATTCTAATAAAATTTCTAGAACCGCCTTCAGCGCGACGCTGTATTCATAATAAATATTCGAACCACTTTTTGGTTCCACCGACCTTCTTGAAGATAAGTCGATTGCAACCACAACTCTCATCTTCAATCTATAAAAATTAAAAAAATGATGTAAATAGTAACGGTGAGCAGTTGAAGCATGCGTTAGCTTTTAAGTTACCACATGTTTTATTTGAAGCGTTTTAAAAAAATTCTTAGGGCATACACAAAGCGAATAAGAAACGCATTCCTGACACACACAACACACACACACACACACATATATATATATATATATATATATATATATATATAAATATAAATATATAGTTATACAGGGAGAGAAATAGATCTGCTTGCACAAAATTTACTATACATCGATTGCTTAACATCAGTTAAGTTAGATTTCATGATTGTTACATAAAAGATTAATACTGCACTGCTGTTCTTAAGTACAAAATTATCGAACTTGCTACCTATTTGGGCAGTACAAATCTGATGATCTGTCGTTGCTAGTAAAAAATTGTCATGTAATAACTTGGGCTCATTATATGCTACCTCTTAATGGTGGCATTATTGCGCCTGATCTATATACATTTAATAGTTTCTATTTAAGAAAAAATAATCTTTGAGTTGTGCAATATGTACGAAAACTAATTGAATGAACAATTAAAAACCTCTCTGATTGTTAGATTGTTTGCATTTCCTGTTTCCACATTTCTGTAGATGACGTTTATGAGCTTGAAGTAAACACCAAACCAATTTTGCATTTACCCAGTCGTCGAACAACATGGCAAAACTACATTCAGTCACACGAACTGACGCGTTTTGAACTTCCATGATCTTAATCAGAGAGGATTAAACCGCAAAGCATATATAAATGGAAAGCAAAATTAGATATGCGGCTCTCGCCTCTAGTAGTCTTGCATACGTTGTACTTGACTTGAAATGTCAACTGCGTTATTTCTAAACAGTCACAAACATAAAATTTATGCAGTTTTGGCCATATATTTTTTTTCTTTCATCAGGTAGCCCAGTTCTTTCTCAATCTACTGTTCAGAGCAGATCTTTCTGGTTCTGTTAGCTAGGTTGTTAGCTAAGTTACTTTTGTGGTATTTGGCACACTGCTGTTGTAATGAATGTATTGCCCGTTTAAAGTGGATAATGGCAATTTATTTCGAGAATACTAAACTTCACTTTAAAATCTTTCACATATATAAATTCTGGGTTTTCATTTAATTATGTGGGTGGCAACAAATCTGACTAGGTTTAACTTCTATTTCTTGTTTGAGCTAATTAGAAAGTGTGTATGCGTTTGTGTCTGTATGTGTGTCTGTTTGTATGTAAATTTCTTTCTTGCCGTATTGCAAAGTTATATCTGAGATCTGGTCATTCTTTTATCTATGGATTAAGAGATAAAGAAATCTTCGCATTGTTGGCTGTTACGTGTACGAATATTATTTTTCCGTGTGTAGTCTTTCGGTTCGCCTTGTACCGTATTTTGGTTTCTTCCATTAGTAACAGCGCAAGTGCGGATTACATTGTTGAATGCTTATATTGTTTGGAAATTTCTGCCTCCGTATGTGCAGCTGCTTTTTCCCCTTCAGTTTCTTGCCAACCCTACCGAATGTTTGTTGAGTTTGGTCGATGGGTTATTTGGTCTTGTCTGAATGATAGTAAATTTTTATGGAATTGTTTGATTCGTGGCCAGTCGATTTTTAAATATTAAGGGCAGGTGTTTATTGTTTTATATAAAGGGCATCATAAATATGTAATAATTTTTCTGATTTTGCTTTATGTAAAATTGAGAAGTTGTTCAAAATGACTGGGTGCCCTGTTTCTAAAATATAATCGGAAAGCGCTGATGTTCCTGACGGTACCGCGCCTTTTTTAATCAAGTGCTGCGGTAAACGTTGCTGGATACTGTTAACCAATTGCTTCTTCGTACGTCCAGTATATGATATCTATCATTATATATATATATATATATATATATATATATATATATATATATATATATATATATATATATAGTTAATAAAAGATTACTTTTGATGTTGGAACAAATTAAAAAATCAAATTTGCGAGTTTGAAGTAAACACCAATACCATTGAATTTAATTAAGGTTTCATCCTCATTTAGCCGATTGCCGTCGTAATCTGTTGATAATCATAAAAGATCGAGACCTGTCAATACGTGTGACTACCAGTAGGTGTGCTGTTGTTCGACGACTGGTTAATACAGTGTTATTGATGATTAATTCTAGCACGCAAACTTGATTTAATAAAGGATTTTCACCGCCCTCGCAATCATTCTTTGTTTAATTGTCTAGAAGTATCGATGTTTGACGACGGTATTTCTATCTGACTAAGCTAAGCGCTTTACTATTGGGCTTTTTTTCACTTTTGTTATTATATAACTATATCCATTTTCACATATTGACCTGGCATCATTAATTTTGAATATGTTGGTACTCCAGTTCACATTAGGTGTGGGATAATAAATTTCCGACTAGCTAGTCGCTTTTAATTTAATTAAACTGTCTCTGGTTCATGGGCGCTGATAAAAATTATTTAAATCATTGATGCCATCTTGATATGAACACAAATCCCATGATATAAATACACTTGTGTCAGAAGAAACTAAGTATTCGAAAATGTAGAAAAGGCAATTCGTACTGTCCAGAATTTTTCCGCTGACAAGGCCGAATCTGGACCCGTCTACTTCAAAATACGGCATTCTAATCACTCAGTCACCTTGCCGCCAGCTAGTCGCTTCTTGCTAAAATCTCCCTCATTAAATTCTAATTTTCAATGTTTACAAGCGTTTTCTTAAAAGCTATTATATTGATCGTGAAACTGTCAGATCGTTTATCGCGTAAATAGTTGCCATTACCCTAGTCAAGACGTTGTTGCTATTACTACGCAAACTGTTTTGGACACAAAAATAATTCCTTTTAGCTTAGGATAACTTTGATACTTATTTTTTATGGTTAGCTACGGAAAATACTTTTTGCTTACAATTAGATGCTACATACTTTCTGGCATTAAGACCAATTAGATATTGCCAAAGCTTGATAAATTGTAATGCATCTTTATTTTTGGACTTACACTGTACACTGAAATTCGTTCGCAAACTTTCATAGGTGCCAACTGCAAACAGTTATTGCAGATTTTCCAGCTCGAATACGAAATCTCTAAAAGTTTGATGCTGTATGAGCCAGTTAGATCATGTGACCTTCTATATATATATATATATATATAAATATATATATATATATATATATATATATATATATATATATTGAATGGCTTGCAGCATAAATTAACTAGTATTTTCTTGAAAAACTGTTATAGAGGGGCGATAAAATTAGAAATAGGTGAAGATACAACACTCATAACTCATGTTGTTTGCAGAAAAATTGTTTTGGTATTATACAAAGAAAAATCTGTAAACATTATTCACGATTTCGAATCAATCGTAATTAATAAACTTAATACTTGCTTAAACGTGCAAAATATAATTTAAGAAGCAATCAAGCAGGATTAGAATAGAAACATCAGAAACAATGCTAAATAATTAACAGATGTGTCTCAAATATGTCACACCAAGTAATTGCGTACATATTCATAATGAAGTCGATGACATATCATATGTTTAAACAAAAAAAATTCGTCTGCATTACCAAATTTCGATGTAGATATAGCCCAGATTTTATTTTTTTAAAACAAACGTGAAGTTATGCTGTCGTACGCTAAAATAACAATAGCGTATCCAGAATATTTGCTGTAGATATTGGTTAAATGATATTTATTAATAAATGGTGTTATCTGTATTACGGTTAATTTCTCAAATATTAAAGATAGAGAAAATTTGCTTTTATCGCGGAATATATATATATATATATATATATATATATATATATATATATATATATATATATATATATATACATTACTACATGGAATACATTTACTAATAAATCTTATTTCTACCAGTATCTACAGCCATTATTGATTCGTTAGTATATTCGTTCATCCAATCACAACTGTACATTTGTCGTAATCAATCCCCTCTTCGTTATCTTATATATATATATATATATATATATATATATATATATAATATATATATATATATATATATATATATTAGTAGTCATTTTATACTAAATATTAACTAAAATAATTTTACTACCTCTAATAGGCTATCATTTTACTTTATATGCATTTAGCAATAGCAGGTACAATTGTCGTTGCCACAATTTTAGCCGAAGATCCCTTGATTTAGATACAAATTGCACATCCCTAACGTCAACGGAAGCGTGTCATCCGTGCAAATTTTATAATTATCCTTACTAATGTTGTTTCTTTATGTAGTCCCTCACGTTTATTGCTTTAAACCAAGAGTGCCTACATGACATCCTTGTTTTTTTCCTTCTGATATTGATTATATCGTTTTTCTGAGTGTTATGTTATCATTTATTAGGGTTAGATCATAAATTGCTAACAATGTTAGCTCTACGGTGATGCAAAATGGAGGACACCTCTTATTTAATATTTTATATAAATTCATTAGTTTTTTAAATGATGAAAATTGTATCATGTAACTGAACGCATTAACTAAGCGTTTGCGACGCGTAATTCAAAACCAACTTATTCGAGGTTTAAATATGAGCTGCAGGATTTCTGGCTACCACTGATGAAGGACTAGAAGAAGAAAATCGTTCTACTAGATAATTTGCATATCTGAGCCCGCGTAATTTTAAAGTTTACATTCTAAAAAAAAATAATTTTTGTTTTTAGTTCGGTAAACTTCAGCACATTGCATAGAGCGAAAATGGGTTGCACACGACCAAACATAAATTGTCTTCAACGGTGATTAACACATATATTAGAGGGTGGAAAAAATGATCTAAAAACGTCGTCTAATGAATACGAATTCCTGAATTATAAGACAGAACCCTCCCCACCCATTAAAGAAAAAGTAATGTTGGAGAGACAGTTTACGAGTTTAAAAATAAACAAAATTGAAATTAGGATACGAATTTTCATCTAAGAGCACGGATATAATAATCTGGAAACTGTTGGAATTGCCTTATAAATGTAACGGCGATATTAGTATGAAGAAATCAGTGGGTTCAAACTATTTAATTTTTTTAATGTGAGATTATGGCGAAGAAACAGAAATTGAATAAATTGGTTTCATCAGCGTGTCTGTGGTTGAACCAAGGATGATGCAGTTTAATTAAACAAATAGATCTGAACTAGTTAAATATTTTTAATATTTGGTTGGAAGTGCGATTGTAAAATGCAAATCTTTTTGTATAAAACAACGATATTATCTGCCAATGAAGTATAAGTAATTGTGTAAAATACGAATGATTATTTGTGCTTACACACATCGCATATTGGTTTTGCTGCAACATTGTTAATACGAAATTGTGATTCTGCGTAAAACGAAATATTCGATCAATGGAAAAATTTAGTTTCTTATTAAGAGCTTTAATTTTCCTAGACTTAGCACTGCTCTACTCGAAAATTTTATCTTACATTCATTATCATCGTTGATTTTATTTCAAAATTTTATATTTTAGTATTATTACTGACGTGTGGCATGGAATTAGCGATATGGTAGGCAATAGGCGACGTTTGGAAACGTGTTTTTTTCGAAAACAGTCTCCATGTTTGCATGAAACGTCTCAATACTGCATAAAAAACATTAAAAAATATAGTCATGTATACTAGCTATTGTAAACTGTGATATTTATTTGTGCATGCGAACTGACACAGTTTGTTTAAAAAATATATATATATATATATATATATATATATATATATATATATATATATAACTTTATAATAGATGTGCACATTTTAATTTACCGTGTCACTTCCCAGTTTTATTAATGAATACCAATATATTAATTCCCAGATCATTAATTAATTCTGTGTACCAAATGAAATATAATTTTCTGTGATATACGGTATTCATTTTTACCATTTTTTTCATTCGTCAAAGCAAATGAAAAATTCTATTAGAGTAAAAATATAATTGTCCGAACTAAACGCCCGAGTAGCACTATCGCAAGAGATTGAGACATAATAGATCGACAGAGGTTGAATTACAGAATTGGTTTTAAATTGTTGAATAGAATGAAGTAAAACAAAGGTACATTTCGAATGAGAACGTCTTTACAAACTATCAAAAACCGGTCAAATTTTGCCGTGTGAAGAAATTTGAACATGTCACAAAACCTCATGTCGCATTAGTGTATTTTTTACAAATTAAAATGTAAAAGTAATTCTTTTTATGCCATTGTGATTTGCTAAAGTTATTGTGGACCAGATAGATGCTTAAATATTCAATTTACTTGCAATAAAAGAAATTTTGGTTAAACATTTCAATTTTATAAATAAAATTGTGAATACATATTTTGAGATATTTTATCGATTTAAACATTGTGAAATTAGAAGATTTGTCATTATCAAAATCGATTTTTCCATGATGTTGTGAGTCAAAGACATCAATGAGATCGTCTTCAACATTTGGAAGATAGTGGAAAAAAATATTATAGGTGATCCATACGAATTGAGCAATTGATAATAACAAATTTGTACAGATAAATATAAGCCCATTTGAAAAATGACTTCTTTGTTATATGAATGACAAGCTCGCATGTTCTGAACAGGATACCACGTTGTTGTCGATGTTATAAAACCTATATATATATATATATATATATATATATATATATATATATATATATATATCGTTTTGTGAACTCCTGATAATATATGCTCGACTCAGAACTACTTGCCAAGACTCTAACTAAAAGTTGAATATATTTAGATCATATTTAAATTGATAGTGAGACATTAATCACTTTATTATATTATAATGATAAGGATTTGCTTTAAGTAATTAACCTCAAACATATTATTACCCGATGTAGGCAATTTATAATAAAGTTTATTGAATCAATAAGTATTAAATGATTGCGTTAACAGAAAGACTCAGATTTTAATTTCATTAATTTAAACCTTTCTATTAAATTCTTTTAAAAGTATACTTAATAAATAATTTTAAATTTACCTCAATTCTAAAATTAGGAAACGCTTTATTATAAAGACATTAATGTACGTTTGTTGCACATTATTGCCGTGAAAAAATGGAATTCATCATGAGTGTTTTATTGCAATTATTTCTTGTTTAATTGAAATTACTTGACATTATTGTTTAGAAAATCTTCGAAGCTTTAATGTTTATTTTATTTTTATTTCAAAAGCAATTCAAAATATCACCGCGAATTCTATTTTGAAGGAAAACCTTATTTTACGTAAAACAACTTGTCATGCTACAATTGCATTATTTAATATAAAACAGAAGGGTTGCTTCTCAACTTAATTTTCATAAAATTTAAGCACTAAATGTGACTTCAGATATTTCACAGGGTTTCAGTTTGGGACGGAAAATTCTGAAATTTTCTGTGCATCATAACGAATCTGATGATTTCTATATTTCATGACGATTTGAAATAATCTTTAACATCAACAATTGGGATTGTAGATGTTCCTCAATAATAAAGTGCCCAAAATTTCCTTTTCCAGTAAGCTTACATATTGTAAGACAACGCAAGCATTAATAACTTTTAATGACCCATTATCTGACTGTTTCGTTTCATTTAAAATAAAAGTTAATGTTTAGAATCTGAGCGCAAATCTTCAATAAAAGAGCAAGAAGAGCAAAATTAGATATAAGGCTCTAATCTTCAGTAAACAACCATTGATTGCGCGAGAAATTTTTAAAATTATTTCAATAAAATTTGCGTGCTTGATATAAGCATCAATCCTTTTGTTTTTCTCTAATTTTGCTTTCATTATACATTCATTGCTGCTTGATTCTAGCTGGTCAGATTGATGCCGTACTCTGCTAATGGTCACAAAAGGTGGAAACGCCTAATTGCGTGGACTGTTTTTAGGTTTACCACGTTGTGTGACTGGCAGTGGTTTTTAAATCAAGCTCTCATATTTAAATAGAATAATTAATATAATAACCCACGCAATTCAGAATTGTTAAATTGTATTACTTATATGCATGGCAAAACCTGCAAAAGTAAGTGCTTGTGACCACAAAAATTGTGCACCACACTTATTCAGTCCAGGTCAACTGCGACTAGTTAAATTCAATGGGGTTGGTTTTTATATCGAATTTTATTACTTGATTAAAAGCAGCATTTTGCATTGAAGAAACTTTGATTTTCTAGTTTAATAATTTCTCATAACTTAGAGACCTAACAGAAATTACTTGCGTTTCAGGAAATTGGCGTGCGACAATTTTTCTGTGCGTGTCGATTTTTGAGCCTTGTGCGCGGCAAAATCTGGCTAGTACGTGATGAGTTTCCGATAAGGACGAAACCGATCTACTGCATGAATTGAATTTTCTACACTAAAATTTTTAGTTAATACTGACAAATGTATGTACTTAATGGGTCAGGTGTGTATATCAAAATCGATAACTTGATTATAGTAATTTTTATGACTGCCCACGCAACCAATGTTAGTTTAATTACATAAATGTTCATTTTGATACCACTTCCCAATTTAAAGTGGTGTCTGTTCAATAATGACAGATTAAGGATAGTATATTTTAGTAATAACTACTATGCATTTTGTAGGATATGTTTAAATGCATACCTACGTACAGTTTATTCAAACGACATTTACAGCTTCTACGAGTAAGCGTCTGACTCAAATTGTTGAGTTAGGTGTGTATGCAACCTTTACACTTTTCTACACTTACATAAATTAGGTAATAATGTCATCTGGAGAAATGTTAATTGTGGCCAAATTATATACAAAATTATAATCTCCAGTATTGTCGTAATTCCACGATATATGATTTAAAATTAAGTATGTTCATACCATTTTACAATGAGAAAGTTGAAATTAAAGGTTAAGGTCGAAATTTCATAGTAAAACTATTTTGAGAAAATTAACTAAATAGGACTAGATTCTAAACTAATTTTAAAAAAATTTCTTACGCGGAATTAAGGTACTAAGTTAAAAACTAAAATAGGATAACAAGAAGTGAAATATGTTAATTTAAAGACTGATAATAATTACTCACATATATAATTTTGAAGGAATTAATATATAAACAAATATATATCTCAAAAGAAACATTTTATATTTAATCTTGTCCTGGGGCTAGTTTCCAATTCTTATTCACAGAGTCATCGCTTTTAACCATTCGAAATTAATCTTTCTACTAAGAATTTATCCGTCGCTGTTTAATTTAAAATTAACAATATTGTTACTGCAATAAGGCGTTGTCCAAGTTGATTTTGTGGCATGTGTTATATAATTAGCATCTCAAATAGAATCTGACAATCAACGTCTAACTCCCTGTCTGCATATTGCGTAAGCACTTTCTATTGAGGAGATAGGTGAATGCAATTTTGATGTCTCACAAAATTTACACTTATTCTAAGCAGATTACACTCGTTATGATGGGTCGCAATAATGTCTAAGGGAATGATAACTGAAATAAAAACAACGAGCCGGTGGAGGTTTTCTGCTTTAATTGGTAGACCATCTAGGTACAGGATGACTGTAAATTCAAATCATCAATTAGCACTGTAAATAGGCACCCTGGTGTTCTGATATAGTCTACAAGCAAACGTGTAAAATGCCACTAATAATTATTCCATACTGAAGCGGTTGATGCACAGGTTATAATGGATCGCTTATTAATGCCGATTCTCGCAGCGAAAACAATCTACAGCAGGCGAGCCTGAAATTGAAGCATCTGGGGTTTAAGGATCTATACACGAATCAGGAAAACGGACAATTGCGAGCGAATAATATGAATAGGCGTCTTTAGTACGACTATATTAAATTTAAATCCTTGCTCACATTTATGGGTTCTAGCAAGAAATAGAACGAAAACAATAAGCGATTATAATTTTTTTTGGTATCGGAACAGATAACGTGCCAGAAAGCGCACAATGGTTTGCCATCGGCTTTAACTGGTCGGCATATTTCTCTTAAATCTAAGGATAATTTATCCGCTCGCGTTTGAATGATTTAGTTAATTCAAGGCCAAATGGGCTCTAAACTGTACGGGATTTGGAGTAGTAGGAACATGGATTCTTGATAATAATGGCATCAGGTTCCATACTTTTGCCACCTTGTGGTAAAATAAATGCTGCAGCAATACAATCGCCATCTTGCTTTAAGGCAGCAAATACTTGACCCATGGGGATGGATCAGTGAAATTTTATTCTACTTAGATAGACGACACACCGGTAAGTCGGATATAGTTACCTTCTGTCTAGGATGCAAAAGCGTATCACGAAAGTGTTACATACAAACTAAGGGCGTCAGACCACTGTATTCTAGCAGCTACTATTATGTTGATATGCAATTCGTTGTAAAAGTCCGAATTGCAGTTAAGATATATACGTTTACTGAGAACGAATTCAGATATGCAGAATGTAACTTAATGTAATAGCGTATTATGAATAAGAATTATAAACAAGATTGGTCATGTCTTCTTATGATGAAGACTGCGAATTTATTCGCGAACGTCTAATGACACCAAAACTTATCAAAATGCAGCATCTGCTGCAAAAATAAGAAAAGATCAAACCATGATTGGTAAGTTCTGCAAAGACTTTATTATTAGCCATACTTCTGACGAAAAAAGCAGTGACTTAATGTCACTAACGAGTTGGAAACAGTGTCTAAGCGTAATAACGTCTTTAAATTTGACGCTCAAATCAGGCGTATTAGTATGCAATTTAACAATTTCGGATTGTGCTAGAGTTGGTAACAATTATTTAAATGACCTTTCATCTAATCTTGTCAAGTTCGAAGGTAAAGAGTTTAAATGGTCAGTGCACGAGGTAATTTTGGCAATGCATTCCATGTGAGTGGAAATGTGCCGCTGTTGTGCCCATCAACAATATAAGTGATACTAGTCAACTGGCCAACTGACATGGTGGAAGTTCGTGTTGTGCTGCCTCAAAAGTGGTCACTGCGCTTGCCCTCGAAATGACTCGTAAAAAATGGATAAGCACTTGAGGAGGGATTCGTCCGCGAATTGGATTTCGAGTCCAAATTCATTCACGCCACCGCACACTTCAATTGCAATATCAGAATCTGCAGACTAATCTTGCGGCTTTTCTAGACTAATCGACTGCCCTTGATTCTTTAAGTATATGACGAGCTATGCTGAATGGTGGAGTCCCGTTCAAAATTATATGGTTGCACAAATTCTGTCATAATAAATCTGTAATTTATTTAGGTTAATTAACGCCTCAATGAAGCGTTTGCGATTGGCATCAGCGTTTGAAAAACATTTATCATTTATCTTTCCAAGAAGGTTTTGTTTCTTATTTTGCAGTGCGATCATTAAAGTTAACGTATTCACGATTTTTTTCGTGGGTAGTCGATGAGCTTTCTCAGTTTTGCAATAAGCAGTTTGATCCTCATTTACAAGAATGCGTTCGGTTCGTCTTTGAGGTGGCTGGTTGCTGATTTCTCCCTCCCTCCGAAGGCTTCCACACAAATCGTACTAACCACAGGAAATGAGATTCCATTTAATCTTGGTTTTCTGACGACTTTTCGGTACTTATTCCCATTACCACTATCCGAATTCTAATAGCACGCAGTACAAAGCTGACACAACCACATTTAAGCAAATGTCGAGATCGTAAGATATTTAACATCAAAAGTGATATATCGTAATTTAAATTGTGACTTAATTTCATTGCCTTATCCATCAACGCGTCTGTATTTGCCTAAAACAGCTTATTTCTCGAAGTCTCCTCATTTCAATCTTATCAATTTCATATATATATATATATATATATATATATATATATATATATATATATATATATATATATATATATATATATATAAGTCTGTTCTATGATTTTCTTTGATTTTGAAATAACAAATTTCGCTCTATACGGATGGTCTGATGTTGTTTAAAGAAGCATACTTTAGTATGCATCAGTACTACAAAATTGTTTTTATAAATGTTAGTCACATTTAGCAAATTTTCTTTCAGAAACTATCATTCAAACCAAAAATTCCTTTCAATCGCGAACTGGATTACCTTTATTCCAATAATTCAATTTAAAAATTGTACGTTATCATCGAAACTCAGGTTTTCAATTATCAACTGCATTGTCCAATTACTGTACCCTGAAACCTCGGCTTAAGGATTACAATATATGAAAGATTTTCTTCTAAGCAAGGAATCAAAATATTTGCAATTGGTAAACAAATGACTGTCCGATTGAGATAACTCTTATTTTTACATAAATTTACTTAATATCTATAAAATAAGAAGATGTCATACATTTATTCAAACTCTGAATGAGGTATCTGATTTAAGTTCAATTGCTTGCTAATATTTACAAATAATCACTAACGAAACAACAAAATAATCGATTGTTGGCGGTGCGATATATTGGTGCAAATGAGAAAATTATCAAAGCTTGGCCAAATATCACAGTTTTCACTTTCTCATTTATCGAATAGTTCATAGAAATGAAATAAATTCGTCGATATGAATTACAAATATTTTATTATTTTAAAACATAGAAACTTGGACATTTTTTTATTAGATACAGATGGATAAAAACAGTATATCCTGACGAAATTTGATTTCTACACATTTAATAGACCAAACATTGCGTCATATTTGTATGAGAGTATTACCATATGCATGGACTAATTTCTCAAAAACTGTATTGATAAAGGTATTTTGGTTGCGTGGGTGGTGGTAAAAATTATTTAAATCAAGGTTGAGATCTGCATTTAAACACCAGTCCCATTTTATACACACATTTGTCAGAATAAACTAAGCACTATATTTTTGTGGTAAAATAAATTCACCCAATTTTTACCGGTATCGGCCTTATTAAGAAGTCGTCACACTCTGTCTAGAATTTGCCACGAACAGGACTCGAACCTGGGCACTTCTGCTTCGGAATTTGTTGCCCTGACCACTGAGCCACCATTCCGCCAGCTACATACACTTTTTATCTATATACTAACTAATGTTTATCGGTTAGCCACTCCTTTATATGCAGAATATATGACAACTCTGTAGATATTAAGTTCCAAGTAACCATTCCTAATCTTTCATTATAGAACAGACACCATGCTACCAGGTGGTCTTATTTAATTGACTATTGATATAATTACACTGGCATTAGTAACGCGTGCGATGATAACAATTTTTAAAACTAATTTTGCGTTTAGATGTAAATATCTGTAGCATTGTATGCAAACATTTGCCAGTATAATTTAAGCAATTTATAATGTTTCGTCCTTATTACGAATTCTTCTCATGCTGTCCTTAGTTTATACCGAAGAAATGTATGTATGTAGTTGGTCTGGTGATTTTATTAAGATCGCAAAATTGATTCAAATAGTTTTCATCACCTTTCTCGCGAGAATTTTTTATATTGCTACTAGTGAATTTGTACTAGTGGACTCCTTCACTAAACAATCATGTCGTCTTGTAATACGTCGTTTATCACAGTTCGAATAAAATTTTGCGGCCGCGTGTAAGATGGCACAATCATTAAATCACATTTAGTTCTTTATGATGAATAACACATGAATGCAGGTGCACTCAACGTTATGTTTTGTAGCTATAGAATTACATAAACATACATGATACATGCCCATATAGTGAATTGTAATTAAATGTTCTGAGGCAAGCCAGTCAAATGAAATTTGTCACCTGTTGTACTACGGAAGTGAATAAGTATTGTGGACACAGAGCGGAACAGACATATTAGAAAAAAACAAGCTGTTAAGTAAACCGGTAATTTAGACATTCATTATCCGTGTAAATATTATAATAAAATGTTAACCATTGGCCAAACACTGTCTAATCTTCAACAGAGTTAACTACGCGAAACATTTACTATTACACTTACATCCATTGCATATATATCAAGATGTTGGGAAATACTTTTGGTGTACAGGACCATTAAATTCGGTTTTCAATAGCGTTTATTTGGTTACGTGAGGGGATTCAAAAATCGTCATTTGTAACAATGATTTCTCTTGTATTTACTTTTATTTTCTTTTTCACATTTTCGACAATAATTATTCTGTTCCAATGTGAAGAACTGTAAGTGATCGAAATTTTTTAATAGTATAATGGTGAGATGGCAAGATTTTAAGCAAATATGAAGTATAAAAATCGTTGAAAAATAAGTGAAGCCGCAACCGACCCAAAAAGGATATATGAAAGTCAACTGAAATATTTACCCGAAGAATTTTAAAGGTAATATTTCATCAGTTGCCTAATACACTGCCAAAAAATTAACACTTGTTAAAAGTAAATTTGACGGATATAGTAAATGAAATTCTATTTTATAATAAATTACATTTTATTATCCTTTATTATGATAAACTTAATTATATTATGACATTTTGTTTAATTTAATATTATATTATGCTTTATTTAAGTATAATATTTTCTATTTTTCAATACTATTTATATAACACTATATTAAATTTTTTTGTGTTGTTTTATTTTCATTTATGTTTAAAAAAAATTATAAGTGATTTATTTTATTATTTCATTTTTATTTTCTTAAAATCATTTCCAATTTAATGATATATTATTATGTTTTATATTCTTCTCTATTATAGATTATAAAGCGGATATAATATACCTTTGACAATTAAAATGTATCAGCACATACGCTTCACATTATTCTTTAACTTTCTGGATCAATATGCCCATTATTCCGGAATATTCATTCTAGCCTCATTCAATCCTTTTTTCCACCAGATGAATTTATCAAAAGGTTTTCATTATATGTACCTGTTAATATTTTTATGACCAAAATGTCAACTTAATTTTTATAGCAACTATGTTTTGTCTACAGATTTTGGACTGAGAAGGGTTTGGACTTTAACTATAATCGGCGACGGATTTAAGCGTAAATTGATTTCTAATTTATTGTGATTATTTTCCTATTTTCAATGATATATTTTCAATTAGATAGACTATGTCTAAGACCAAAGTGTTCCTACATTTTTGACCAAAACTTATAGAATCATTCACTCATTTCACCTGTATAAAATAATGTGCTAGGGAAAAGTTATTCAACATTACTTTTTTTAAACGTATTAATCTGAATAATTTATTCCCTGCGTAAATAAGTTTACGGTTGATTTAATAACTAAGGATGAATATCAATCAATATTTTATGAAAGTTGTTAAACACAGTATTTTTATTATTAGTCAAACATTCTGACACATCTCGCTTTTAATTATTATCATAATATTAGCACGACTTTCTGGCTTTTCAATGCGCAGACCGCAATATCTATAATACGTGCCAAAGATCGCAATTAGGCCTTTGCCAATATTGGTCTTGCATTCGTAGACCACCATTTAGGCTGAAAAACTTTTTCAGGATTGAACATAATGTTCAACGTGTTCTTTGCTATATGTAACTAGCTCCTAATTAGTCAGTCTGCCTTGACGCTCTGCAAATGCCCAATGGATAAATGAATGCTTCTGTAGGCCTCCAAATAAATTATATTCAGGAATATTTTCAATATTGATGCATAATTTTATTGCAATGTTAAAATTGAGATTTTACTATCGTACCGCAACTCGGTTGAAATATCGCGTACTTTTTATAGTTAATTTTTTTAAAGGAAAATAGAATAAATGAATGCTGTACATAAAGCTTACATCAACGAACAAGAAGAAGTCACAATGAATTACACACACAAACAAACAAACATATACACACAAACTCACACACGCGTATTCGACCAAATTATAACCAATTCATGAAAAAACTTCACTTTCATTTCCCTGCGGATTAAGGATCTTGCAGCTGACAGCATTTTATGTGCCTAACTCCTTTTTGATTTTTTCTTTATTAACCTTTCTTGATGAAGTACTGTAATCTGTCCTTTTAAAAGGTTATTTTGCTTCGTTGTAATCATGGTGGCACTGCCAATTCTCAATAGATGACTTTCAATTTAAAAAAATTAAAACTACAGAAACAATGATGGAAACATAACATAAGCTGAGCCGTTTTTATCTGTAGATGTTATGCATAATCAATTTTATTCTTGTATTCCTGATTTTAGAGAAGTAACAGAAATTTAGTTGTTTTTAATAGATTTGAGATCCATTAACAAGTTAAATCAAATAGAAAACGTAATATATTATATACTCAGAATAATGTAAATTTTTAATTTATATAAAAATGCCTTTCGTGTTAAATTGCGAATCTTCAGTAAGAGTCGGCACTAGCACATAAACCCACTTTATATTTGATCAAGAAATTTGAGGGAGAGATTCATATCACTACGAGTATTTGAATTAAACCAGAAAAATATTCAACTGTAATGAAGGCCGTCTAAACTTGTCCTTTAAACTTTTCATTATTTTACCTTTGTAAAGAGAAATATGGCGAGAATACTTCCATTGGATGTAAATTTTATTTCCGATTTTTACATATACCAAAAGCAGCTATTCTAAAATATTTGTTTTTTTCAAAAACTTAACCGTAATAATGGAGGTAAAATTTCAATCGAAATAAATTTGTAATATTTAATGAGTCAGCATCGTCATTATCTGAAAATATCGTTTGAAAATTCATTCTTTTATAGAAGAACTTTTATTTAGTTTCTAAAACATAACAGGCGAAATATTTTTTCCAAGTTGAAGTATCTTTTAACTGTGGAGAAAAAAAATTTTCTACGAAGTCAACATGATACGATTTTTGTGTTTACAGATATGTTTGCTGATTCACAATGTAATTCATGACTATTTTACGAAGTCTGTCTAAAAAAAGTTTTTGCGTATGTTAGAGCAAAGTATAAAAACGTGATTTAATTTGATACCGCCCTGGTTTCTCTAATTTATATTAAAGTTTGCTAGACATTTATTTAAAAAAATACATGCAGAATATCTGTTATTTTAAACATTGTTGAATAAAAATTTATAAAATAAATGTTTATTCCCTAAAGTTTTGATTATTTTAACGGAACCAACTTATTTATCGGTGTAAAATTTTGCAAAATTTACGGTTAACATTTAAAAAAGATTTATAAAAGATTTATTTGTTTCTATCGTTCGTGGAGGAACGTACGAACATAAAATTTCGCTGAACTGAGAGTTTTCGAATTTAAAAGGGGTTTGATTTTCGGATCATACTGAAAGTCGTTAAATGCCTAAAAGTAATATTTCTTAGCCGCGTAAAAATTAAATATATGCATAATTAAATAGCAACAACCGTTAAATAAAGCTTCGCCGAGTCATACTTGTCCTTATGTTTGTTTTTCTATCAGTAATTGCTATCGAGCTGAAACTTCCGGTATGGGGACTTCATTGACCATGGCTTTTTCAGACGTTGAAATAATCTTTTACGTATCCGCCACAAATATAATTTTTCTGTTGCTACCAGTGTGATCAGAACGTGAAAAGATTCGCTGGCCGTCCAGCTAAAAATATATAGTGCTACGTGTTCTAATTATCGCATATATTCAAAATTAACCAGAATTGTGATAAAAATGTTATCAAATTGAATTGATCAGGAATTGTTCTAACGATACTGACAGGAATTGAAGACGTGCTATGTAGCCAACCTGTCATTTTGACGAATAATTATTTTTCAATACTTGATAATCATTGCCTAATAGAACTTACTACAAAGCGCAGTGAAAATTGAATTACATAACAATACTATACTGAAAAAAGGCTAAAGTAAATGCGCTTCAGAAGACAAGAATACATGAAATTTAGAAACGAAAATATTCATTGTGTGAGTTTCTGTCTCTCAGGGCTTCTTCCTGCTAAAACCGAGGTCATATTTGGTTAATATATCAATTTTATAACAGCATGCATTGTACAGAATAAATATTTTGGCCATTCAAATAAACTCCCGTGTACAAAATTTATTTTATTGTATTTTGTATATCTATTTTCAGTATAAACTAAATATTTCTCCAGAATTTGAAGTTGTTTAATCAAATAGAACGCCTTTGTTCTATCTTAAAACTCTTTAACTTCTGTCCCAAGTTTTCTGCGCACGGGTAAATTTGCTTAGGTGTCTTTGACTCGATAAAATCGGCAGCGATCTGATTACAGAAATTTTAGCACTCTTATTTCCTATTAACTCTTATGTACTTTTTGTAACCTTTGTCACAATATCTTATGCGCTCCTCTTTTCAAATGTATGCTTTCAAATATCTTAAATTTCTGACGACGCTAGAATTATTAAATTAATTTCTTGAATAAATGTTTTTTGAGCCTGTTGTTTAATTTTAACTCGGACGTCCGACCAACATTGTGTTTTATTCGACAAATCTTTCAAACTTCAAACAAATGTCTTGTATTCAGGCGTTTCTGGACACCCTGTGGATCAGCGTCAACCAACATTCGATCGGATGGGAAACAAACTGTAGTAAAAAGAGCAGCGCAAACTGCATAAGTATTACGATTAACGGTGAAGGAAATTGTAAAATATTATGAACGATCCATTAACGCACAAACAGCGCGATAAGACAGACAACACACTGACAAATCATTACCGCACGTAATAATCAAAAAGTGAACACCAGGTCAAATTTAATCCATCAATACAGTAATAAAGAGATCTCAAACAGCATTGTTTCATAAAGTAGAAATGACCCTGTCACGCACACGTACAGAAAAACAGAAATAGACACAAACACATACACCCACGCACTCAAAAATCAACCCGCAATATACCGCTATCCAGTAGTAGAAGTAGAAATGAAAGAATAAGAATGGTTCTCTTTCACTTAATCAAATGAAGAACTGAAATAATAATAAAAGAATATGAAGCTGAGTACAGGCCATTATCCATTATATACGCATTGTTTGTACTTAAAGGTTTTCTCATTCTATATTTTTAGTGACACGCAATTATCAGTAATACATTTTCAGGTTATATTTGTAATGAGGTAAAGTATGTTGTTATTTATAAATTTATTAACATAACAATACACAACAAAAACACTATGGGTTAATATTCGAGATATTTGGGTACGAAATTCAATTAGCAACAAAAAAATTTTGTTTACGTAACCTTCAAATCCGTTACCGTTGTGTATTTTGGTTTTATTTTACTCACTAACGAGTTCATCAAAAAAAATTTATTTACTAAGCAAACTGTGATAAAGATGTTTGCTGCGGTTTTAGTCAAACAGAGTTTTCGAATGAATAATCAATTGAACCCTAAATTTCTACTTCACTTAATAGAACAAATGTGCCTAAACATGCCAATGCCCTATATCTTTTTACGTTTTTTCCACTGGCAAATGGGCAACAGAAACAGAGTTTCTGCGTGATCTAATATTAAACTATTCAGTCGTATATTTTCTTGCCTGTTTAATATAATATATGAGTAAATCGCCCTTGTAAAAATCATAATTTTAATAACGAATAATATGTCGTGAAATTCTAACGTCTGTTGGTAGCAAAGGCAAAAAAATGATGCCATTTAAATAAGGATTACATAGAATTAGGAAAATATTTATTTCAAATAATAATGAGAAAAAAATATGTGTGCTTTAGTTATATAACAATATGCAAATTATTTCTGCAGAAAATCTCTGGAAATTTAATTTATGTATTAATTATTGCTTATTTATTATTTAATGAAAACGAAAATTCTCTATACTTTGTACATGCTTATTAAACGGAAATTGAAGTAATGCAGTTATACAAAGCAATAAATATTATAATTTACAAATTTATGCCTAAATAGTTTAATCAAATTTTATCATTAACGGAATTACCTGTTAGTGATTAACCTTTTAAAAGTAAATACTAAGAAAATTATGTAATTCTTAAGAGTAATTGAATTTTGCGAGTATATGGACGTTGTCTAAACTGGAAATAATTATTAAGTTGAAGTCGGATTAACATAATAGTTTAGAATCATTCCTGGAAATGCAATATCTATAATTTACGCAAAGAACATTAATTCTATCATTTTCTTTTTAATTAACCTAACAATATCATTTTACATAATTTTCACTATTATAATATATTATTGACGATGGGTTGACAAATATTTTTGTTCAAATGTTTATTTCTTGCAGAATGTAGTACACTTGGATTACTATGATTGGAAACATAAAAAAACTAGTTCCATGTCAACAAATACAATTTATCTCAGATAACTAATCCGTTATTTAGGTGTAATATTTTATTAATCCTAACCAAAATAAATCATAGAATGTCTGAAACAATCAAAAAATTCTTTGAATGAAGTTTGGAAACTTTAGACAAATATTCGAATAATTTTATTTTACAAGTTGAATAGCAAAAAAATGAATTTTTAAATGCATAAGTAATATACTAACTAAATTATTTTAAAAGTAAATTTAAGATCAGATTCGTCAAATGTTATATAGGAGTTGCAGTTTGCAAATCGTTTGTGTATACAGTGTTGCGCACTTAGTAAAAAATTAGTTCAATTATAACCATAACAATAAATCACAGACAGCATGAACGAAACATAAAATCTCGTGCACATACCTTTCGTGCATACTGGCGATTTATCAGTAGGAGCCGATATTACGTCCTTTACCAACTATATATTTTGGTGAGGAATATTGGAACTAGGACGGTTCACCTCCTATAATAATTTGTAAACCTGCCTTAGTGAAGCTTACTTCATATATAGTCTTTGAAAATGCAACTTCAAAGCCATCTCACTTTTCATAATGTAAATAAAAAGCCTGTAAGGGGTACCAGCACCTTTGTTATTGTGTTAGTACCTGAAAACAACACTAAGGTTGCCGAAAATGTACATTGTATGAAAACAATGTTTGCCGAATCGGTAAATGGAACCATCACAATGGATTTCAATATATGCTAAAGTTTACCAGAACTGAGAATAAAAATTATCTCCGAACACCTGTTACTCTGTAAATCCATACACTATGGCCTTGCACGATATCAGTCAGCCAACAGAATTGTGAAAACCTGTAGCAGTGAAACTAACTTCATATAAAGTTATCGACAATACGACTTCAAAACCACTCACTATATATGATATGTAAAGTGTACAAACACTACGTATATTGTCCAAGTTCCTGATACCAACACTATGGTTCCCGAAATGATACATGTTACAAAAACTTTGGTTGCCCAGTCGGCACATGGTAACAACACAATGGAAATCAATTTACGCTAAATCAAGAATTAAAACTATTTCTGAACAACTGCTACTTCAGGAAATTTAGTCTTGATCGGTATCAGTTATCAAATTGTTCGGTAATCATGACATCATTCATAAAACACAATTTCATATATATTAATTCTCTGCCACAAACAGAATCTAACTGCTATATATCTAATTGAATGATGAAATGGGATAACTGATATCGATCAAGGCCGGAATTTAGGATTGTGATGGAGTACCAAATGTTCGGACGTAGTTGAGATTCTTAATTTTGGTGAAATTTAGCATACATTGAAACCAAATTCTTGGTACCATTTACCGACTCTAAAACCATTGTTTGGGTAACATGTACCATTTCGGTAACCATTGTGTTGGGTTCAGGTACTGACACAATAGCCATAATATTAGTATCATTTAAAACGATATATATATATATATATATATATATATATATATATATATATATATATATATTATATTTAATGATTTGGATTTGAAGTCGCGATATCGAAAAATTTATATGAATTTAGCTTCACAACTGCAGGTTCACAAGTTCGTATCAGAGATTGTACCGTCCTATTTTACCATATTCCTAATCCAAATATATAGTTTGTAAAAGTCGCAATACTGGCTCCTTCTGATGAGTAGCCAGTAATCACGAAACGATATATCTTTTGAATTTTTTCGGAGTACCGGCTTCATATTTTGCAATGCCTTGTGGTCATAATCGAACTAATTTGTTACTAAGTGCGCAACAAGAAGTATGCAATTGTTTATATATTAGTTCACAACCACAAAAAGTATCTAATTGAAAATCGTTTTCAGTTCGCTGTCCTGCTCTGATGTTTATCATGTTGAATCGCAACTTTTCGTAACGTGTGGCTGACGGTAGTCTGTCTATGTTGTGCGACTGTATAATACAATGGTATTGGTGTATATGGCATGCACACAGACTTAATTTAAATAAATTTTGTCGCCACCCACGAAATCAATATTTATTTAACTGTATTATGTTTACGTATGTGACAAAAGCGCAAAAGTTAAAAGTTCATGGCTAGATAGAAATTATGCAGCCGTCATATTATATGCGAAAAAATGATTCTACCTTCATGCTCTGATGCTGATCATGGAAGTTCAAAACGCATGAGTACGTGTGATTGACGATAGTTTATCTATGTTGTGTGAATGTTTAAAACAATAAGATTGCTATTTATTTCACGCTTGCAAATTTGAGGCAAAGAAATATAACCTTCACTCGCCCAATCAATGATTGAAAAATTCTATAATGCCTAACGATAGGAAGAATACGTTTTGGCATAGAAGAATAAATTACAGATTGTTTCATACTTAACACAGTTCGTATGCGAAATATTGGCCATCTAAATTTTAATATACAAGAGAATAATTATATTATATATTGCGTATAGTTATAGTTCCATAATAAAAAATATTTTGTGGCTTCGACCAAAAAATTGCAATTCATTAATAGCAATATTAAGGAACATAATTGTTAAAATTTCAACAGGTCTTACCCTCCTATGATATAATCAATGAAGTTGTACGCCTCAAAGACTTTGAATGTGGTTAAATTTAACTGAAATAAAAAATAATATTATCCTTGAAGTTAAGTTTAACGTATCGGTAAACATTTGAAAAAAATCACAGTGGAATCACATTTACAAATATAACGTTAAAATTAAAAAATAAATCATTAAAATATTTGACCTACTTTCTTTGTTTAAATGTTAGAATATGCAAATAAATGGAAATATATTTTCGCTATTACGTTGTAATGCAGTGTAGACAATCTAGGAAGTTTTTTCTATAAATTTCTCTTAGATTTTTACATTAAAAGCCGAAATTATGTTTCACTTAATGAAAGTAACCGTTTCAGCGGTCCTTTAAGCTAATTTCAATACGGTTGTCTATATATAAGCAATCATTTTCCGTTTTTCAACTTATGACACAATTAGGTAATTTTCTAAAATGCTTAGAAATTGTTGCAATTAATTTCGTAAGAAATTAAACTTTTAGCTGACTAATTTTAGTGGGTTGGTTTTGTATTGCTTTATTTAAATTATGAAAACTAATGAATATATAAATTTTATTCGTTCTTAATTCAGATGCGAACGATTTTAACAAAAATTGTTTTATATTTTAACGAAAATAATACGATACTTTTAAGCGTATAACGGGAATATGACAGTAAAAAAATCCAATTATATGTACTTACGGTTCCAGAATTACGATATCCTCTTTTCTTCTTCCGCTTAGTCGGATTTATAAGCTGTGTAAAATAGAGAAAAATTGCACAACAGTGGATAATTTGTTTGATTTATTCGAAAACAAATTTGGCATGTAATTGAACCATTTATGTATGTCTCCAATTATACAAAATTTAAAAGAAGAAAATTTACCTCAAATACTTTTCCGGTTTCTTTTAAATTCAAGATTTCTTCTGCACATGTTGAAAATTCTCCTATTAGGTCACTAAAATACACAAAAATTAACAGATCAAAAAATATAGCTATTCGTATATATATATATATATGTATATATATATATATATATATATATATATATATATATATATATACTCTATATATATATATGATTTTGCAAATGCAAAGCCATACACATTTCTCAAAATCTCCGTGACATTTTATATCCAAGACAGTGGCCAATATTAAAGAGGAATCACTCTTCATATTTCACTTGTTATGACTCGTCTCCAGGTGTCGGAGATTGTTTTGCCCCTCGACTGGCTATCATTTCATAATCAAATCCTGATTAATTTGAAATTTAAATAGCTAAAGTATCATTGGAAATATTGATTAAAATTTTGCTTTTTCATTATTCTGTTTATTTGAAAATAAAATGTTAAGAAAGCGCAGAATCGCATCTGCTACTTTTTATATAATTGTTTAACCATTAGCTAAATCGTAGCAAAATAACATTTTTAATTGTAACAGTTCTCGTTATTTTCTTTTGAACATACGTTTACCTTTGTTTATAAAGCACTATGAACTAGCTTTCATTAAATTTACTGCGACAGTTAATCAATGGTGTACTACCTACTGTAACGAATAATTTATACATGTCAAAGTGTGCTATTATACCAAACATAATCGGGCAGATTGTTAAGATTAAGGTGCAATGTCGCAAGTGTTTCTAAATATTCCTACGAGAGCAATGTTTTTTGTAAACATAAATCTATTTATATTTAGACCTATAAACTAGAACATCTATAATATTAGAATGAGTGCCTACATTTCGTTAGATAATTATGACGTTCAAAAAGTTTTAAGTAGTAGTTGTTTGGAATGATATCAGTCATAATTTTATTTGGATATTTAAAAATGCAACTGTAGCTAAGCAGATTCATTAGTTTGTAGATAATTTCAAATTTAACACCCAAGCAGACCATAAAAATATTAAATTTTCACCGAATTAAATTTTAATATCTGTCTATGTTTGTAGAAGATGTCTGAATAAACTTGGTTTTATAAAAATACCCAAGTATTTCCCACGTTAAAAAATTAAATATTTTATTCAAAATATTTTGGCTTTTATATGCAGTTACTGCGACGTACCACTTTTCTGTGTCTGCTAAGAATCAATTTGGCATTTTGGCATTTCTTGCTAATGTAAATAGGCGCTAATAATAAATAGATAGTGTGCAAATAATGTAATATTTAGTAAAGCCCTAATGTCGAATATTTAGTTATATTTTAAACCACATGTAAATTAAATGTCATCAATTTCTTTCGCTTGACTGCATGAGATAATTTTCAAGCGCTTTCCGTATGCATAGCTTCAATAAAACCGACATTACAGCTTATGCTGATAACAGTTATAATCATGTTTTGTGGATAAATGAATTCTCATTAGTCATCTATCAATTGACAAAGCCTTTTAATGTATATAATGTAAAAATATATATTTCTCGATGTATTCTCGTCATCTTAGTACTTTAAATAGTATAATTAATGTCCCCAACATTTTGTGATGTTTCACTTTTACTTTTCACATATTCTATTTATATTTTTTATCAATTATTTTTTAATAATATAAACTAATTTTTTTTAAATGTTAATAATAATAATAATAATAGGGACAATGATAATATTAATAATATCAATAATAATTAGTAAATTAGTGAAAATATGTATTTATAATAATAATTTATAAAATAACTCTCTTAAATTGGTTTTCTGTAGAAGCGTAATTTTTTTCACTAGCACATATTTGGTAGCTCTATAATTAAGCTGGAGAAAGAAAACACGTCAATTTTGATGATTCTAAAATATCGTTAACTGATAAACATAAGGCGTACAAAGTGAAAAAATAGCATATGAAATTTCGTTATATATATATAGTATTTATTGTGTATATATTTGAAAATATGACAAAGGCAAATATTTATCACTAAAATACATCAAATTTCGAATAAAATATTGAATCAATTTGTTCTTCATTAAAAATTATATCCATCTTCATTGCAAACATTATTTTTCTTTGAATGATATAACGTTAATGGAAATATGCAAGCACTGATGTTTATATTCAATATCCTTGCTTTTTTAACAGAGCTTATCTAAAGTTGGCATTGACCTGGTATATTAATAATTCATTTGCAGATTTCTAAATGTTTCAAACTTTACTCAAATGTTTTTTGAATTGCCGTTTTCAATACATTAACGTCCCGAATGCTATTGCTGGTAGGTCGATATAATCTTGATTCATCTACATTTTCAGGTGCACAGCTTGTGTTTTTAATTGGTTGATGAGTTATCACTGGTCCCAAGACTCTGAAGTCGTTCCTACACTGCTTGTCCGGAAATGCTTTTGAATTAAGATTTGTCGAACATTTCCAGACAAACAGTGTAATATCGACTTCAGAGTCACGGAACCCTCCATCAAACAATTAACTGAACTACGAGAACTATCAATTTTCCTCCAACCGCCAATTGTGGTATCAACTCGAACGGTAACAGCAATACACAAACGCAGGTCCCTTTTAAGTAATATATCAAATATAATAGTTCATCCTACCATTATAAATTAAATGAATTTTTTAAACAGTGCCTTTGTGTTCTTGAAATTTAAAAATAGACTTACTCCAATTCCGTGTCGATTTCATTTCTGAGGACAAAGAATAGAAAAAACAGCATTTACTACAAATTACAGTCTCAGTGCAATTCAATATTTGCAATATTAACATAAAAACTATCACATTAATTATAATCAAGAATATGGAAATCAAATTGCCCATTAGTTTAATTGAAAAAGCTTCTTACGTACAATTCACCGATTACGCCATCCCAGTCAAAACAACGGAAGACAAGCTCACTATAAAAAGAAAGCAGAATGAGAAATTTATCCGTTTGTAAGTCATATGTTGGCATTAGCATTTGATGGAAATACATACCTTTTCAAATTTTTCGCGCACAGACGCTCCAACGACACGACGACCGGCTGCCAGTCTGGAGCCAAAGTATTCTTAATGACTTCAGTTCGACAAACACGATGTAGACTGTAAATAGACACGCCAACAATTAATGTATGGTATGGAACGTTTTATGATTAAAACATGAAGAATACAGCATTCTGTTGGTTGGATATAGAACAATTATGACATGCTCTATTTTTTGGTACTTATAATGATATATATAGTAAATAATCCTTTTAAATAATTAAATTTCGTTTTTTTTCAATTGCCATACACAAAGGTTATATGAATAATAAATGAATTGATACACTTTCATTTACTCACGGGAATAAATAAATTAAATGCCTTTAAACCTTAAGTCATATTTTAGATAATATCGCAATATATATTAAATTGATTTACTTTTAAATATAATTCTGAAAAGTATACTAAAATTATGTTCCCTTAACCACAAAAAACACAGAAAAGGTTTTAATATTATACATTAAATAATAATTATATCTATTTAAAACGTATTAAAAAGGATAATTCTCTCACAGCATCGGATTTTGCCTAAATTGTACTCTATAAAAAGAGCAAGTGTAAAAGAAGATTGGGTTGGATTTCGTGTGTAAGTTATACAAAATTACACAGATCATAAAAGCATACATACAGATTTATACACAAACAAAAGACAATATTATTATCATTTCAGATGGAAAATATTTTTACGATTTGATAATGGTACAAATAGGGTGTATGCAACACCTCCGGGAAAGCGTATTACATTTACGTTTCTTCATAGGAATAACACGCGCCAATCCACCAGGTTTGTGAAATATTGTGATGACTATAATACACATAAGCATAATTTTGGTGTCTTTCTATTTTTCATGGTTTATAAAAAATCTCTCCATTTGGAATATTGAGTAATCCCACTGTCCAAACAACATAGTGTTTCTAGATGTATTTGCATCTATTTAAATCAGCTGTTTTTGATCAATGGTTTAGTGAGTGTTTTTTAATTACTTTTTTTGTAGCTGTTAAATTTTGTAAGAAAAATATCGTTCTTCTCATTTTTATATTACTAATCGTCAAGTCATTCTTTTGCACAGCGTATCACGTTCTGAATATAATGAAATAAACATGATTTTACCAGCGGGTCTTCACTGATTTCTTAACATAAAATTACTTTGCTTCAATGCTTTTCTCTAGATAAAGGTGTGCTAAAAATCTAAAACTAGCACTCCGCATAAACAAAACTAGCCTTAACTTTTTGACACTCATTTTGCATTTAAACACTAATTGATTGCGTGAGTAGCGGTAACAATTCTTTAAATCAAGTTTGCGAGCTCGAAGTAAACACAAATCCCATTGTATATAACCAGTCGTCGAACAACATAGCAAAACTAACACCAGTTTCACGCATTGACGTGTTTCGACCTTCCATGATCATCATCAGAGTACGACGGCAATATATTTGCAATGCGGTTTGACCCTCGCTAGTCAATTTGCTGTCGTACTCTGATGATGACCATGGAATTTCGAAACGCGTCAGTTCCTTGCGACTGGCGATAGTTTGGTTATGTTATTCAACGTCTGGTTAAATACAATGGGATTGGTGTTTACTTCAAGTTAAAGAATCGATTTGCATTTTTCAGTATAATAGAAACACAGTATGACGCATCTGAAAGCAAATTCTGTACTGGAAGTTTTATATAAAGTTACTAAATGCTGAAATGGGTTCACCAAAATTAATTTGAAAACGAGGCACAAACAATAGCAGAGCAGATTAGTGTAATGAAAAAACTGGTTCAAGTGGCTCAATTGTGACCAGAATGAATGGCTTTCTGAAAGTAAAAATTTGCACAAAGAGAAAGCTGGCAAACAGAACAATTATATCAATATTTAACACCTCAAAGTCCAAGTTGGCAGGCGAACTAAGAATAATCCCTATTGGCAATAAAAATAAAATATCAGTCAATTCTCGCTGCGACTTTTTCGATTGATTGAATACAGTCAAATATAACAAATCAATAATATGTTTACGAGGAGTACATTAGGATGTCTATAGCAGACATGTAATGTTATGTCTGAATGCATTATACCTGCAATAAAAAATAAACATATTCTGTCGGAAGGTTCTGTGGTAAGTCAATAATAACTGCATCACTAATAAAAATGTAGAAAAATGTGATATGCTTAAGGATTTTATATGCGTTCAGGAATATATTTGCTGTAATTGAAGCCCAAAAATCCTACGCCTAACGCCTTGTCTCGCTTGGACCTATTGATATTGAGATCGGACGACAGTAGTTAAAAGACGACGATATTTGGAAAGTAGACAAAGAATGGATAGTATATTTATTATTTTAGCGCATTCTCAATATCCCATATGTCGAAATCTGATAAGCAATTTATTCAGTAGAATAGGTAATATACATTTTCAGGTTTTTAATACCAAGGGCTTAAATTAACTTTATCATAACATTAGTATCCGGAAAGATAATTAATGGTCCATTTCAGCCCACGCTGGAAACAAATTTTGAAGAAGTTCAGCATAAGCGCTACTGGCACAGGTGTCACTAAATCTGTCAAAAAAAGACTCGCGACCAGATGCCTGAGACATTTTATTGCTAGAAAGAAATCTGATCATTGCAGAAGTGTTCAACTGTGACATCCTCTCCTCTAAGTAAAATTTGTAACCGAAATTTAATCAGGAAGTTAATTTATTTTAGGGATTAGTGAAAATGGGAATGTCTTCCGTCGATTCAACATCATTCGTCCTTCTGACCAATCTTTGATCGCACGGTGTGAAGTAAAATTATTTTAAATAAATTTTTCAAGCTTGAAATTTGCAGCGGATACATTGTTCTTTACGAGTCACAAAACAGCAAAACTAGCATCGGAAACACGTAATTTGCTTTTCTAAATTTTCCAAGTATATATATATATATATATATATATATATATATATATATATATATATATATAAACATATATGTATGTCATGTGTGTATTTACATCAATTTAATAGTCATATTTCGTCAATGAGAGATCTTGTAAGAAAAATATTCTTTTTATATTTATGTTTTCACTTTTTAATTAATAAGTAGACGCCTCATTACACTACTTATTTCGCAAATCTATTTCTTCTCATCTTATTAGTTCTTAATCGAATAATTTTGCGCAATATTCCTCCTTAAACTCATGCATTCTTTTAACAAAAAAGTTCTTTCAAAATGTCGCCACATTACCTTCTGCAAAAATTAAACAAAATTAACTGAAATGCATTTATACGGTTTTCTTTGAATTTTAGAAATAAATGAGCGACGGATGATTAAAATATTGTCTTCTCATATGTATTTTTATTATTATTCACAGCTAGTCCAGCACTTTCACTCACAGTATCACGCCAAAACTTATAAAATCAAAAATTTTACTTCCAATAACACCGCGACGCTGATTTGTCCAATGTTGACCAAATAAAGTCGAATTTTAATATGTTGCGAACATTCGTAGGTCTCATCGAAACACTTGCAATTTTTTATATGGCTAGAAGTGATATGTGTTTATTTTGATCTTAAATGGACATTTTTTTACATTTGTTACCACTGGAGAACAGTGCATTTTGTTCAGCTTGATACGAAAACCTTGGTACTGTATTTAGATATTTGGAGATTTTCTGTGTTGCACTCATAGTCTTAGGTAAAAGCGAGCAAATTTAGGCCTTTTATATAATTTACGTTAAAGTTTTCGCAATAGCATTAGCAATTAAATAAAAAAACTAGAAATCTGCCAACAAAATTTATTATTTTGTTTACAGTTAAGGCATATCCATGTTGCGAAAATCTCTATGGTTAAATTGAAACAGAAGACAATTTAAATTGTACTTTTGAAATGAACAGAAATGTATTTCTCAATACTGTATAATTTACTTAATAAGTTAGCAAAAGCATAATTAAAAGTTACAAAATGGATTTTATATTTCAGTGAAGTATACGCAGTAAATCTCCGTTTAACATTTAAAAATTCACAGCAATGTGTCGATGTGTTCAGTGTCAAAAATTATAAAAATATTTTTAGGAATAATACCGAGTAAACAATGCTGAATAGTTTATTTCAACTTTTCTTCTTTAATGTCGACCCATCTTCTAACAATTTGGTAATTTCAGCACTTTGTAGAAACCGTACTTTTTCTGAAATACCTTATCAAATCATATTCTATGCGTTGTATGCCAGTCAACTTTTGGAAGTACAAGAGGCAATGCTATAAAGTTGCCGAAAGCATTTTTGTACGTAGTTTATATCAGTCACATTGTTATTTCTAACGATGTGCAATTGCTGGTATCTGTCACATTCACCATAAATAGTTCCACTTCCGATATGTATCACATTATTATCAATTTTTGGAACATATTCTCTCTGTTACTACGTAAAATTTATTATGATTATTATTAATGATTTTCTGTTGATATCATGATCATCACTATAATTATTGATATTATTATTAAAATTGTTGGTGTTATTACTATCATTATTATAACAGGGTTAAACCCATTGGGTGCAGGGTACACAACGCCATTTCAAACAGAAGACTAGCAGGTAGGCATATTGCGCGTCAACTAATTATCATATCATTATTGTTGATGGTGAAATTGATTTCTCTTAAAAGTTTTCAAAAGTTTCCCGCATAATGTTTAACTCTTTGCAATCAACAAAAAATTAACTTCAAATTTTTAAATAATAAAAGCACAAATTACTACAAACTGATGTTAATATTGCCAGTTGATGACAATTTAATGGACTTTTGCCATGGTAGCACACGTTGAGTTTGATTGCTTTTATCTTACACGATGCCAATTATTGTTATTCTTTTGACAAGAATTGTTATTAATTGCAGAATATTTATATATCTTAAAATGCAATCATCTTTAAACGGTTAAAAACGGTGTTCAATTTGCGTCATTAATTTGTTTGCTCTGACATGGCTGCGGAGTCAAATATATATGTACTCTCAATACGTTATGTTACCAATAATATTGTGTGAAAAAGAAAACACATATAAAAGGTCTTCTTCATTTATTTAGGATCAAGTTAGTGCTTGTGTAATCTAAGTTTTTCTTGCTGGTATCTGCATACAAGTGGACATAAACTGCATCGCGTAATTACCACCTTTTAATTATTGGTTCGTTCTGATTTCCAAACATCTCTATTTTCCTAGACAAAGCAATACGTTTTGTTGAGAAATAACATTAAATTGCAGTTCTGTGCAAATGAGTGCTTGTAAACAGATTGCAATTCTTACAAATAGGTATATAAGCAAAAATGTCGTCATAAACAATCCAAGCATTGTATTATTTAGAAAAGGAACTTTATACAATGGACCGTTTTCGTCCTAACTGGGAACCCTTCACGTACTGTCCAGAATTTGCCATGGACAGGGTTGGAAACTCGGAACGTTTGCTCCGGAGTTACTAGCTCTAAGTACTGAGCCATTCTACCGCACACAAAAAAATTTTCAATTGCATACTAACTATTGTTTCTTGGATAGCCTTTCCTTCTGCTGTAGTACACATGACATCGCTGTTGATCTTATGTTCCAGCTAACACTCCCCAATCTATCGTAATAGAACAAACACCAAACTACCTGGTAAAGTGGCAATGAAATGAACAATGTTTATTTAATCATTAAATTTTAGTTTTATTATTAAGCAGTTTATAACTCGTACAATTTAAAACGTATGGGAACAAGCTTCTCGAAGAGGTCTTGTGCAGTTATTTGTCGGATGTCCCTTAAGTTCCCAAAAGTTATACTGCAGTACTGTTCGAGGAATCAAAATAACGTGAATAAAATTATTGATTTTACGTGTTGTAATAAAATTTTGTTAAATCATGTTTGCGAGCTTGATTTAAACACCACTTCCGTTGTATTTAACCAGTCGCACAAAGTAGGAAAACTTCTGCCAGTCACACGTACTGACGTTAGTTTTGTTATGTTGAGCGACTGGTTAAACATAGCGGAAGTAATGTTTAAATCAAGCTCGCAAGCGTAATTTGATGAAGGCAAATAACATAAATGTACAAAAAATGTTTGCGCGTTTTCATGTAAAAATACTAATAACTATAGTCGAATTAGCATTGGTTGCGCGCCCATGATAATAATTTCTTTAATCAAGGTTACGCTCTAGATGTAAACACCCTGTCTACATTATACAGTGCCTAGATTATACTGACAAACTTATGCATATACTGGGCCAGGTGTGTATATTAAGATAGAAACCTTGATAAAGGTAATTGTTATCAACGCCGCGCACCAGTTCATTTAATTATATAAATGTTCAATTACAAAAAAATTTCTCCAAGTGGCGGAGTATCTTTTCTGTAATGATAGATTGGGAATAGTTAGGAAGGAAGTCCAATCAGAAAGCATTAGTTAGTATGTAGTTGGAAATCATGTGTAGCGTGCGGAAGGGTGGCTCAGTGGTTAGGGCACCAGATTCCGAAGCAGACGTGTCCAGGTTGGAGTCCTGCCCGCGGCAAATTCTGGCCAGTACGTAATGAGTTCCCAATAAGGACGAAACCGGTCTACTGGATGAATTGCCTTTTCTACAATATAAAATTCTCAGTTTATACTGACAAATTTAAGTACTTAATGGGTCAGGTGTTTATATCAAATTTGCAACCTTGCTTAAAGTAAATTTTGTCATCGCCCGCGCAACTAATGTTCGTTTAGGGCTTATACTAATCAATTTGAACGTAGTTTACAGTTGGTTAGTTTAGATGTACTTTTTAAATTTCATCACCATCATCATCGTCATCAACAGCTAGAAGAACATCATTGTCATCATCGTAATCGTCACCAATATCATCATAGGCAATACCATCATCATCGTCATCATCATCATCATAATCATCATCATAATCATCATCATCATCATTATCATCATCATCATCATCATCATCATCATCTTCATCGTCACCATCATCATCATTATTATTATAATCGTTATCATCATCATTAACAACATCAAAAACATCATCATTAGCAGCAATACATATGTGATAGAGCTTCTTGCCGCCAAATTTGTTCTAATGTTTGTACATTAAATGCGCTGAGATGAAATCTGTATCTTGAACGTTTCTCTATATGTGGAAATAAGACATCTGGTTTCGTGATTTGATTAAAAGTTATCATTTACATAGTATTTACACAAGGTTAATTGATAGATGGAGAACAAGAATTCAATTTAGGTAACGAGGAAGAGTTCAAAACGGAAGAATCGCCAGTATCATGATTTCACTTATCAACACATTTCGATTCATCAGATATTTCTGCGCTTTGAATTATGTGCATCAGTCAATGAAACATAGATTTATTGATGGTCACGTTATTAACGGTGAACTCAACTTTATTTGTTGTTTTTTGCACAATCACTTCAGACTTAGAATGGTTGAACTTATAGGATACGATTGGACGATGCATTGGCATTAGTGCGGACCTGAATTGGATTAAGGAACACTGATAGACTAGGATAAAATCGATACGAATTTACTTTGAACGTTCGAATCGCTTGATTTCGGAAGATACATCAAAAGGTACGCCAATATATTACCGTGTTCATTAAGGACGGTCATTTTAGTCACTGATTTGTTCACCAAATTCTACGAGAAGAATTTCTGTGACAAAAAACCGGTAAATGTTGGCAATGTTGGAGGACAAAAGCTAGAATTCAGTTTGGTTGAGACAAAGCTTTAGATTGCGATCACGCCAATATCTCTAATAGGTTCTTATATGTATGCCGAAGAAGTGCAAGACTCAAAACGTTGGAGGATCAGAAGAATAGAAGAGGGATCAGACGAGACTCTGATTTTATCAATCATTAATTAATCATAATTTAAATTCTTTTTAAGAACGGGGCACGCGTTTGCGAGCAATTTTTTATATAAAAATTGGAGAGCAAATTAGCCTAAAAATGGATAGTCCTACAGAAGAGTTGGGAAAATGATGTTTCGTCTGGAAGAATCGACATTCCCTAATGCTAAGATAATCCACATAACAAACCTTACTCACATAGGAAAACATAATAATGAAGACTAATCTAAGCTGCATCACAGTTAAACTCGTTCAGTGATTGCATTAAAATGGAATTGCAATATATTACCTTTTTCTGGATTAAAGCCATGATATTAAAAGAGGATTTCGAAAAGCAAAATTATAGTTCGTTCAATTTTAACATTTGTGCGAACGTAGACGTGCATAAGGGGGATGAATCGATTGGAATATGTCCATTTAGAATTATTAACAGACCGCTCTATGCAGAATTTAAAGTTTGAGTTTTGGATATCTGTTCTACAATACCTCAGATATGTATGTTAAGTTTTACAAACTCAAACACTGCAGTGTTTGGTACCTCTATTTAACACGAAACGAATGACACCGTAGATATTGAAGCAAACAGATTATGTGCTCGAATAGCAAGCGTGTGAGGCTGTCATGCCTATGTTGTTCGAATCGTTCAGTTATGGTACTCCACATAGACCACCTCGGTTATCAGAAGCACAAAGTTCGGATTCAATAAAATTTGGCAATAAAAAACGTCTACCGACATTATCGTCGGGTAATCTTCCAACCAGTATTTAACGGTTTCCTGAGGGACTGTGGTAAACAGTGGCATGGTAGCATCAGCAATGCGTTAATAAACCAGGCACGACGGGAGCAATTCCGACAAATACATAACTTATTGGGCAGCAACATCAAAATAGTTGTCGAGAAAACGTACATTTATAGGTTGCAGCAAGGTATATCACTTTACAAACATTGAAAGACGATGAAACGTCTTACGATGCAAATATTATTCGCCTCACCTTGAAATTTTGGCGCCCGTACGGCATTTTTAAAAAGTTAAACCTCTAGATTATAAAAGTTGAAAAAGAAATTGTTGCCGTCGTGTTGCCAATGATTTGGTTCTTGAAAAAAATATGAACTACGAGAGTCGCTCTTCGTTAGTCTTCTGGCGAGGTGATAGTGGCTGCGGGCGAAAGGTGCATTAACTTATTAATAATTGATGATGTACTCCATGCCTTTTACTATAGCAGAGTTTATTTGAAAATGATTAAATACAATTGATTATAAGAATAGACATTTATGTATCTCTATAGCGAAAAGTCCGAGTCCTGCAAAGTTTACATGCCTCTTTCTAGTGCATTTCATTGCAACTGCTACAATGTTTTTAACAAGAATTTTGCAGCCATTACAACAACATATTTTGGGCCCCAGACAACTTTAACTATTTCAGGAATATAGTCGATCGCTTGAAACGGAGGATAGGTTTGATCGACGGTTACGGGCCACCAAGAATTTATGATATTTATCCAACAAATCGCGGTGGCTACTCTGGAAACCCATGGGATGTTAGAATGTCAGTGGTATAGAGGCAGCCTGAATTGTGTTTTGAGCTCCAATTTGCAACCTATGCTTAAGATAACTTGTTCTAGGATAACGTTACGATGAATGTTTTTTATGAATGTTTAGATATTTTTTCTTCGGTGTCTGTACCAATAATAAAGTCCGACCGTATTAGCGCTTAATTAGTAATGAAAAAGAATGTGTGCTTTTGGCTATTAAAGTAAACGATGAATACTATGTGACGATTCACAATAAAGCTGGTATCCACACTGATGCCAAATTCTGGCTATTGCGCTATCGCCACTTACCAAAGTTTCAAAAGAAAAAAACGTTGAAGCCACTTGCCAATAAGCAATATGACAGGTGCGAAAATACAATTCGGTTTGCGTAATATAAATAGCCTAGGCACTGCAAAATGTGCTACCGTTGCGGAAAGAAGATTTAAAAGTAAAACGGTATTTACTCGTTCCATAGTAACAGAAATACTGGAAAAGTTTAAAAGAAATATGTTGCGCGACAGGGAATAGATTATTTACCTGATTTTCGGATTGCGTATAGAAATGTTTGAATCCACTATCATCATGATTTCCCCTGATATTTTGATATCCATGTACGGATATCTTTTTCAATGGGACGCACATCACACACTTAGTTGACAATCAATATTTCAAGTGGAAATATTAGTTTAAACTGCCACATTTATACTTTTTGTTAGATCTCTTAAGCATAACTTGCTTTTTTTATAAAATTTTAAAATGCTTGGAAAGTGTATGTCAAATTGGTTTGTGTATATGTCTGCATGTATACATTCTTCGCAATGAGATTATAGTGATTTAATGACAATTACTGGCAACTCATTAGATAAGTGTACGTCATGCCTGTGTATATGATCTCGTTTGTTTTGGATTGAGGAGTAATCAATTAATGCACGTGTACACTCATCCCAGTGAAATTACAGAAATTTGGCAACATCTGACTATTCACTGGATAAGCGTGTTTGTGTGTATGTGCGTGAGCGTTTACTTAAAACTGAGAGCTAATCTGTTACATGTAAATACAGGCACGTGTAACAGTCATTCAAGTGAAACTAAAATGATAACTGTCATTTCCTAACTGCACACGTAAAACCTATTTTACACGTACTTTTCTAAATGAAGTAATCACGAGTTGATCATCCAGTAATATTAGAAGGAAGCAAAATGAAGATGAGACATGTCATGGAGATGATGAACTTATGTATGTCCTCCATTTATTTTAAATTTATGAATGAATTTTATAAGCAGATTAGGGGTGTTCCAATGGGACAACCACTGTCAGTTCCAATAGCTAATATCTTCATGCATTACATGGAGAAGACCCTAAAAGATATAACGCCCCTAAATCCTAAATTGTATATAAGATATTTGGATGATATATTAGTTATTTGGAATCATGGGGAGGATCAACAGTTAAATTTCTTAAATATAGCAAATCAGGTGAGTGAGCTGAAGTTTACAATTGAAAATGAATCATGTGGTGAATTACCATTTCTGGATGTCAAGTTAATTAGAAATGGTACCAAACTAGAACGAGATGTCTATAGGAAGGATACTAACTCAGGTATCCTTCTTAATTTCAATTCAAATCACCCATATAGAATGAAAATCGGTATTTTAAAATCGATGATAATAAGAAGCTTAAGATTAACAGATAAAAAGCATAGGGAGATTGAATTAGGTAGACTGCGAGAAATATTCAGTGCTAATGGGTATCCTCTAAAGTTAATTGAAGCCACTATAATGAGCGTTATAAGTAAATTTAATCATGGTTGGAAGTACATGAAACCAAATAAAACAAAAGATGATCGGAGGGTAATGGTAATACCTGATTCTAAACTAAGTAGGAAAATCAAAATGATATCATCCAAATACAATATACGTACTATTTTAAAACAGACCGTTACCCTAGGTATTAAACTGCCCAACCAAAAGCAGAAAGTAGAACAATTAGACACATCAGGAGTATATGAAATTCCATGTAACGACTGTAACTTGATGTATGTAGGTGAAACCATGCGTCCAATTAGGGTAAGAAGAGGGGAACATAAAACCGCATGCAAGTATGGCCATGTTAATAGATCGGATCTTGCACGCCATACAGTAGTGACAGGACACTCAATTAATTGGGATGGGTGTAGACGTATATCAATTTGTGGCCGTAGCAGAACGACTAGATTAATTAGAGATTCCATAGAAATGAAATCAAGAAATGATATCAGGAATGAAACAGTCGTAGAAAAATCACTAGTTCCTATTTGGAATACAGCATTAAGTAATGGTAGGAAACGAAGATTGCACGAATCTGAACCGAGGGAAGGTGTATCAATTTTATTATCTGATTGTCTTATATTTCATCCTTGATTACTTGTTATCTTATTTATCTATTATCTTACGTTCTGTTGTTAGTGTAGCGCCTTTAACATACATTTATCTATACATGATGGCAAGGTTTATTTTTATTTTATTTATTTTTTTTAAAAAAAAGCCAAATTTTCTTTGCACTATTACTAGTATCTTCTTTATCAGGCAATTTTTAATTTATTTTTGCATACCGTTTAATTTAACTTTCTACCCTATTGAAACACTTTATCCGTTTCTAATTTAATTTTGCTACCTACTAATTATTTACTCTATTCATAGTATCTTGCCCCCTCCTCACCGAAATGCCACTCGTAATTACTTCATTTATAAAAGTAAGTGTAAAATAAGTCTGACGTGTTCAGTTTGGAAATGACAGATATCATTTTAGTTTTACTTGTATGACCGTTACACGTGCCTGTAATTACATGTAACAGATTAGCTCTTTGTTTTAAGTCAACGCTCACGCACATACACACAAACACGCTTATCCAGTGAATAGTCAGATGTTGCCAAATCGCTGTAATTTCACTGGGATGAGTGTACACGTGCATTAATTGATTACTCCTCAATCCAAAAGAACCGAGAACACATACACACAGTCATGACGTACGCTTATCTAATGAGTTGCCAGTAATTGTCATTAAATCACTGTAATCTCATTGCGAAGAATGTATACATGCAGACATATACACGAACCAATTTGATATATACTTTCCAAGAATTTCAAATTTAAAAAAAAGCAAGTTATGCTTAAGAGATCGAACAACAAGTATAAATGTGGCAGTTTAAACTAATATTTCCACTTGACATACTGATTGTCAACTAAGTGTGTGATGTGCGTCCCATTGAAAAAGATATCCGTACATGGGTATCGAAATATCTGGGGAAATCATGATGACAGTGGATTCAAACATTTCGGTACGCAATCCGAAAATCAGGTAAATACTGGAAAGGAGTGTTTATGACCTGGTCATTGTTTTACTAATAAATTTGTTTGCGTTCACTGTCTTTAATTTTACTCCGAATGCTTTTATTTTCTGGTTTGAAAGCCTTTTTAACGGAAACTGTACGATTACATATGGACCTAATTAAAGAGAACTAGGAGGAATGGCAAATTTTGCATTAGCTGGAACACGTTGATGCATTTATTATACATGTCGTCGTTGTTCGACGACTAGTTAAAACCAATGGCGTTGGTTTATACCTCAAGCTCGCAAACTTGATTTAAAAAAATAAATAGCTGCATTACTTAAGGCATATATATATATATATATCTATATATATTCATTGTACCCTTCCTGTGTGCAAAAACAAAAAGAAATTTTATCAGATATAAGAAAATTTTCTTTCTCATGGTCTTCTCAAATATCTACTCATGAACATATCTTTATATATAAATTGGAAAGCAAAACAAGATTGAAATATGTGAACATAGAGAGAGTGTGGAAAATAGAAACCAATCAAATAACATCATTAAAGAGTGACATAAGTAAATGTGCTCAATATATTCGGTAAGTGGATAATATATTTCTTGTACTTAAGAGCAGGCCGCAATCAAGTACATTGCTTTTGGTTTCAACAAAGCACATAAGAATATCGGCTTCACGTCAGAGCACGAGAAAGATGACTGTCTGCCTTTCCTAGATGTACTATTAAAGAAAGAAACTAATGGTAAATTAAACAGAACAATTTACCATAAACCAACATGGTCTGCACAGTATTTGCATTACAGCAGTTTTGTGCCATTTCAATATAAATTATCAACAGTTCGTGGTTGCTTTTCAAAAATTGACAGGTTGGTTAGTCAAGATTCTAAAGAAAATGAATATAATAAAGCAATTAGCGATTTAATGTCTAATGGCTATCCCAGACAATTAATTGAATCAATTATTAAAAGGGGAATTAACCAGAAACAAACACACTTACCTTTAGCAGCAATCAAAGAGAAACAGCCGTTAATGTCGATATCAAATATTATTTACCAATATACATGCGCAAGTTGTCGATCAACTTACGTAGGCCGATCGACCAGACGGTTAATTACTCGAATGAGAGAACATTGCAACTTAAACGCCTGTTTTAAATCAAATGGTGAATACACGTCTGCTATTGCGCAACACATCATCGAAACATCGCACGTATGTTCTCCAGACGTAGCATTCAAAGTAATTACTAAACGCAAACACAAAAGGGAGCTAGCCACATACGAAGCCTAATGGATAAACAAATTGCAGCCGGATTTATGTAAGCAGAAGAAGCACGTACAAGCATTGAGCTTGAACTGGATGTGACGCACGCAATTTGATTGGTTTTCTCCACTGCACTCTCTTTGTTCACATATTCTATCGTTTTGCTTTTCATTTATATATAAAGATATATTCATCAGTATTAGACATGAGAGATATTTTTTTATCTGATAAAATTTCTTTTGTTTACTTACACTGAAAATGATTTTTAATCGCATTTCAAAGATATATATATATATATATATATATATATATATATATATATATATATATATATATAAACTCATGCATAAATAAAACACGTACATTCATACACAAATATTAACATGAACACACAAATGCACACATACATACTTACAATCAAACATACACATACACGCTTAAATATGTACATGCATAAACACATTTATGCCAAAATGCATTCATATATACATACATACATGATACATACATACATACATACATACATACATACATACATACATACATACATACATACATACATACATACATACATGACATACATACATACATACATACATACATACATACATACATACATACATACATACATACATACATACATACATACATACATACATACATACATACATACATACATACATACATACATACATACATACATACATACATACATACATACATACATACATACATACATACATACATACATACATACATACATACATACATACATACATACATACATACATACATACATACATACATACATACATACATACATACATACATACATACATACATACATACATACATACATACATACATACATGTATGCATACATACATACATACATACACACATACATACACACATACATACATACATACATACATACATAAATGCTTACATACGTACATGCATACATACCTAAATACTTACATACGTACACACGTACATACATACATACAAACATACATACATATATACAAACATACATGCATACATACATACATACGTACATACATACATACATACATACATACATTCATACATACATACATACATACATACGTACCTACGTACATACGTACATACGTACATACGTACATACGTATATACATACATACAAACATACATACATACAAACATACATACATACACCCATACATACATACAAACATACATACATACATACATATATACATACATACATACTAACATACATAAATACATACATAAATACTTACATAAATACATATATACATACATACGTACATGCATACATACATACACACATGCATGCATACATACATATATACATGCATAATTACACACGTACACACATACTTACCTACATACATATATATAAACATACATATACACATACATACATAAATATTTATATACAAATAAGGCAAATTGCATTAAGAAATACAAAAATATATTAATTTTCGAATTGTTGATTTTTGTAAAACACATTTGAAAAGTGATGAATTTTCCATGCCTCTCACCTTGACCTGTATTTTAAACTAGTTTTTCATAGATATTTGCTTTTTAAGTGGTTATTAATCATCTACCCGATTTGGTTCATATGTCTGTATGCCTGAATTACCTTATAGGCGACAGCCTTGAAGAAGGCATTGGTTGTTGCTTAACCACAATTGATAACTGTGTCGCACAAAATGCGGTTTTATATAAATTTCTGGCTCGAAAATTTGGCCTCTTGCTGGCGGTTAGCTTACAAATGTCCGCGCAATGCAGAGCAAGTTTATCGTTATAAAATGCGGCCCGATTGAAGGAAAATAAAATTGTTCATCCTCAATGCCTTATCTGCATTAATCGACAGCATAACAACACTTGTTTTGTGAAGAAACAACGTAAACAACCTCATTTTAGACATAATGTGCATAAATTTAATATGGAAGTTGTGTTGAATGTCATTGCACAATGATTTAAAGAAGACAAATATATGCATCTGAGTTTTTTCAGCTCAACATTGATGCCATCATTTTATCCCGCGTACCTCACAAAATGACAGAGCTGGAGCTAATTTAGAGTGGTAGAAAATTTGGAAATATTTATTTAAAATACTTCAAAGCAAAAATGATAACACATTAGTAGTTTTAGCAATGTTGACTTACTTGCCTCTGTCTGTCCTTCTATATATGACAGTGTATGGATCTGATTTCCCAAAGTAATCCTTCTTGTCCAATCCACTTCCGGTCATTTTTAGAGCTATGATATCCTTTGATTAATAATTTATAAAATGTGTATGTTATTGTTCTGACTCTTTCATGCTTCAAATGAATTAAATCAATTTTTCTAAAATATTCATCAAAATGCATGAAACAAACAGGGAAAATTTTTACAAATTAAACTTTGCGTTTCTAAAATAGAATTGTGCAAGTTAGAATATTTTATTGATCTTACAACATTGTCAAGCATAATTTACATATATATTCTTTTTTGTTTGCGAATCTTGCTTTAAATACATAAATTACTCTATAATTGGAAGTTCGAAGCTCCTCAGGAACGTGAACAAACGTTTTCCAAAAACAAAGGGCTAGGCTAATCGCAATTTCGGCAGTACATTGGAATGAATCTAACTTGCCTCCATCCATCTGAAAAGATATATTTCCACATATTTTGGACAACGCTTCAATAACTCTTTTCAGGGCAAAGTTGATTTGCAGAGAAGTACATCTAAATGGTGAAAGAGATTGGAGCAGGTTATGGCTTTTAGGATTCCATGATACAGCAGCTGAGCTTTAGAGGCCAATGCTTGATAATCACTAATATTGAATTTTCGTAAGCAACGGAGGACATATTAAGCTACATAAAGCCAATATTACGAGTTGCATAGTCGGTTCTGTATCCTCGTTTTATTGTTGATGCGATGCTTAATAGGAAAAGTGCACAGGTTAGTATACAAAATCGACACTATTAGGACTCATATATAAGATATTGTATTGTTTAATGCTTAAGGAATATGCGTAAAAGGCCAAACCAACTTAAGCATGCATACAAAAAATAATTTAATCACAGGAAAAGTGGTAGTAGTCGAGAGAAAAAACTTTAGTCAAAACAATGAATGTAATTGATATAAGGGGATTTATAACGAAACCATATTTCGGCCGGGTGTTTTTATTAAAAGCGTCCATAGACATTTTGTGTGATATTTTATCGAGGAAATCGTTTCGCAAAAATTACAGTCAGAACGCATTCCTTTACCTTAAATAAATAAATTCCCAGATTCAATTAAACAACAATTCATTGCACGGGTGGTGGTAACAATTCTTTTAATCAAGTTTGTGAGCTTGAAATAAACACCAATCCCATTGTATTTAACCTGTCGTCGAACAACATAACAATCCCAGATTCAGTTTGAAAGTCTGGAATTTGTGCATTCCAAAGGAGGACTTTAATGCTTAGAAATTGTCAGCAAGTGCAAAAAACAGTATTTAAGTGCATGTAATTGACGAATTCTAAACACAAATAAAAATTTTAATGCAAATTATTAATATAACAAGTAAGAGGAAATGAAAAACAGAAACCTGAGAAGGAAGTGATTTATTTCGAAAAAGAAAATGTTAACCCAACTGAAGGAACAGATAAAATCGCATTAAAATTATTTTGTAAATGTGCCTTTAATGTATATGACAAGATTTTTAGCAAAAATCCACATCATTTTAATCATCCACATTTATGAAAAAATAAATATATTCCATAGATATATTGTAAGATTTTTTAAAATAAAGATTGCGAGCTTGAGGTACACACAATCCCATTGTATTTAAAAGTCACCGAACAACATAACAAAACTACCGTCAGTCAAACGTGCTGACGCGTTTCGACATTCCATGTACATCCTCAGAGAAGCAAACTGACTACCAAGGATCAAAGAGCATTGCATATATATGGAGAGCAAAATTATATATGTGGCTATCATCTCTAGTTATCTCGCATACGTTGTACTTGACTGGAAAAATCGTTAGCACAATTTATATGCAGTCACGAACATTAACTGTTTGTAGCTTTTGCCACACATATATATAGACAATTTAATCAAACAATAATTGATTGCGCGGGTGGTGGTAACAAATTTTTAAATCAAGTTTGTGAGCTTGAAGTAAACACCAATCCCATTGTATTTAACCAGTCGTCGAACAACATACCAAAACTACCGCTAGTCGCAACGCACTGACGCGTTTCGACCTTCCATGATCATCATCAGAGTACGACGACAAACTGACTAGCGAGGATCAAACAGCATTGCATATATATGGAAAGCAAAATTAGATATTTGGCTATCATCTTTAGTTATCTCGCATAGATTGTACTTGACTGGGAAAATCGGCTGCACAATTTATATGCAGTCACAAACATTAACGTTCTGCAACTTTCGTCACGTATTCGACCATTCAATAATTTAGCGGGTGGTTAGAAAAAATGTTTAAATAAATATATGACGGTTAAATACTGTTTGTTGCGGAGAAATAATAAATATGCAAGTATGTATGCGAAACTAGTAGCAAGTTAGCTCATTTGTGACCATTAGGATGAACCAAAGACAGCATGAACGGGAAGTATAATCTCATGCACATTCGTTTTGTGCTTACTGGCGACTCATCAGTAGGAGCTGGTATAACGCACTTTACCTACTATATTTTTGGGTGAGAAATGTGGGTAAATAGGACGATACAATCTCATAGACGAATGTGTAAGCCTGCAGTAGTGATTCTAACATCATATAAAGTCTTCGACAATGCGACTATAACACTACCTTACTCTATATAATATATATGCTGAGTCTGTAAAGGATACTGACACTATGGCCATTGTGGCAGTAACCGATGCCAACATTATGGAATCAAAGAGGTACATGATACTAACACTATGGTTTCCGAGTCGGTACATGGTACCAACATGATGGATATCAATGTATGCTATAGT